>VWPU01018123.1:0-34180 GCA_013398955.1 Callaeas wilsoni | reverse complement strand
ACCACACCACGGGCTGCAGGAGCATCTCAGCTCTGGCTCAGCCCTGGAGAACCTCCTGGCCCTCCTCCTGCACTGACCTTGGTGTCTGCAGAGCTGTTCCTTTCACATGTTCTCTCTCTGCTCTTCTCTACCACAATTAGATCTCTTTTTTTTTCCTTCCTAAATATGTTATCACAGAGGCATTACCACCATCTCTAAGTGGGCCAGCCTTGGCCAGCAGCGCATCCATTTTGGAGCCACCAGGGATTGGCTCTGCTGGACATGGGGGAAGCTTCTGGCAGCTTCTCACAGAACCCACTCCTGTAGCCCCCCCACTACCAAAACCTGGCCATACAAACCCAATAAGACAGGTTAAACAGAAACTCCCAAAACCTGATAGTATTTGATGCATTATTGTAAACTGCAATTCTAGGTCAAAAAAAAAAAAAAAAATCAGAAAAAAATGGTGGTGGGATTTTTAACTACATGGTTTCTCAGTATGATTTAGTATGACACAATCGCCTCAGACTGCCAGTTTTCACTCAAGTGCTTCAAACAAGTGGAGAGCTTAGAGGAATGTCTGGGATATTCTTAATGTTTAAATTGCATTTTCTTATATTTGTGGTTCACAGTAATTATGCAGCATTTATTATCTAAGGGACTTTTGTTGTGCTCAAAATTAAAAAAAGCCCTAAAAATAAAGGTTAACTCTCACAAAACCAAATTGAAATAATTGAATTTCAGCACGAATTTTCTTTGGAAATTTATAACTAGTTCCTCCTCACTTATACTTGGTCTTTTCTAGTGTTCTTCAAAGTGGAAGATTCACAATTTTGTAGTTCAAAAACACAGTAAAGCATAAAGACCTTTCTAACATACTCAATCATCTAAAGATTTTTATTTGGTATTATAGAGACAACCAGCATTTCACCTCCACAATCCCTGTATTAAATTTACCTTACTTCATCCATTTTCTTTGATGACATATGTATGTTTCTATAGTACATGAAGAAGAAGGCAGTTCATATTAACGATAAGTAATTTAAAAGGTTTTAATGGATGCTTTTGCCCTATCTAGACCTGAAGAATGTTCTTCAACTGTGTTTGGGTACTTGTAACTGCATGCTAAAACAGCACAAGGCAAAAGAAGTGTTATCACATTGAAAATCTCTGCCTAGCTGGCACACAAGTACTTTTTCTTTCCATTTTCTGTTATACACAACATTCCTAATGTCAAGCATTACCAGCACACCTCTGGATTCCCTGCATATTTTCTTTTTACAAAAGAAGGTGCATTGTCCTCTCTTTTTTTATGTAACTACAGAAAGAAATTGATTCCTTGTGCAGTAAGTACCATAAAAATATTTGAGTAACCTTTGAAATATATAAAACAGCTCCTTCAGATAGCGTAAGTGAGTGAAGTATATCATGTAAGTCTCATACAGGCATTTAGCTAGAGATACGGAAGACAAGCTGATAGATGACAATTACAAATTGTTTAAAAAGTTATCGGTGGTTTCCCTTTCATGCACAATTAGGAAGACTTTGTCTTACTTTCAGCTCTTCAACAACTTTGAGCAATTTGCACCAGGCCGAGATAGATACCTGAAAGTACATTTAATGCACTGAGAAAGGGTTGCATAGCATTTAGGCAAACTGAGAAGAACCTTGGTGATGAAGAGGGGAATGCTGTTTGCATTTGGAAGTGTTCAATGTATTGCTTCATTTTTTCAATTGTTCTTGGAAAGCACCTTTTAATGGATTTTTGTTTACCTCATCGTTAATAACTTGAAATCAATGCATCTAAAAGTGGTTTCTGAAAAGGTAAATTTGAATCATAAAGTCTGGAGGTAGAGAGACATCAACAGAAAGAAGGAGGAAAATAATGTCCAGAATCTTTTCCTGTTTTAAAGACTGCACCAAATTTTCTGCTAGAGCCTATATCACAGTATCTGTTGTCTAATTATTCAAACTTTATTGTCTATCTCTTTGAAATATTTTTAAGTTCTCCCATGCATCTTAAAATCAGAATTCATATTTAACTGCATGGATAGTAAAAAAGTAAAAATCCACATTTCGGCACATTGCCAGTTGATGTCCAGATTTTCATCGACCAACACTCCCAAGTCCTTCTAGGCAGGGCTGTTCTTTATCTGCTTATTCCCTAGCCTGTATGGATACTGGGGATTGCTGTGACCCAGGTGCAGCACCTTGCTCTTGGCCTTGTTAAACCCCATGAGATTCCCACTCCTTAAGATTGTTCAGGTCCCTCTGGATGGCATCCTGTCCCTCAGGCATGTCAACTGTGCCACTGAGCTTGGTGTTGTCTGTGAAATTTCTGAGAGTGCTTTCAAGCCTACTGTTTATGCCATTGACGAAAATATTAAACAGTAATGGACCAAACACAGACCTCTAAGGGACAGCACTTGTCACTGATCTCCATTTGGACATTGAGCTGTTGACCACTACTCTCTGGATACAACCATCCAGAAAATTCCTTACATACCTAATAGTCCATCCATCAAAATCTTCTTTCCTCAATTTAGAGAGAAGGATGTTATGGGGGACCATGTCAGAGGCATGGTTACAGAAGTCCAGATAGGTGACGTTTGTAGCCCTTCCCTGGTTCATGGATGGAGTCACTCCACCATAGAAGGCAAGATCTCTCCACCACCATGTTGGTCAGGCAAGACATGCCCTAGGTGAAGTAGTCCTGGCTTTCTTGAAATACTTTACTGTCCTGCATGTATAAATTGTATTTGGAGGCCAGTAGCCAGCAGAGTACATGAGGGGTCAATACGTGGTCTAGTCCTGTTTAACACCTTCATAAATAAGCTGGGTCATGGGGTAGAGTGTGCTCTCTGCAAAGGCACACAAACCTGGGAAGAGTGGCAGATATACCAGAGGGCCATGTTGCCATCCCACATAGATTTTGTCTGGCTGGAGAAATGGGCTGACAGGAACTTCAAAAATTTCAGCAATGAGAAGTACACAGTCCTACACCTGGGCAGGAGCAGTCCTGCAGTGTGTCATTGCAGTAAAGAAAATAAATGGGATCTTGGGCTACATTAAGCAGGGGATTGCCAGCAGGTAGAAGGAGGCAAGCCTTCTTTACTCAGCACTAGTGAGGCCACATCTGAAGTCTTGTGTCCAGTTCTGGGCTCCTCAGTATAAGAGAGACATGGATGTACTGGAGAGAGTCCAGTATTGGGCAGTAGCAATGGAACTCTTGGGCAGCACCGCACCAACCCCTCTCTCACCCTATCCTGTAAATTACTTGGACAGCAGCGTAACTGGCCACCTGAATGTGCCTATTCCCACATTAAATTCAAAGGCAAATCAGGAAAGAAACACAGAAGGTGAGTGAAAGAGCCCAAGCTTTCACCACCAAGTTGCACCCACTGGACTGAGAAATTACACTGGTTTTCAGGCCTCCTGCACTCGAGAGAGTATAGTGTTCCCAGTGGAATTTCTGGCTTTAGGCTTTGGAGCTCACATCAGACAGAGACGAATGGTTGTAGGTCCATTCCCTTGAGAATTTTTTGCTGAAGATACAGAGCAGAAGTAAGCAAATCTCTCGGTCACAAAGACAGGTTTCTGTGTATACAGCATTCAGCTGGAAGCTGACTGTGTTTTGGGTTTCAGGGTGGAGGAATGGTGACTCACTTAAAGACAGGCAGAAGGCAGAAGTGGAGGGTTGTGCCTGTCTCCAGACTCAAGGTGCCATCTGAATGGAATGAGCCAGTGCTTTGGGGATTATGACCATCAAATGCTGCCAGGCTCTGATGACTCTTTCCTGGGGTGAGATGGAGGGAGTACCTCTCATGCCAAAGGATTTTGTCAAGGCACTTAGACAAGGAAAGTGAGTGAAAAAAGCATGGTCTCATGTGCTGCTACCCTACTATATGTGCTGCAGGTCAGGAGAGAGGAGATAGGCTCTTATCATGGAGAGATCAAGTCAGCTGTAGGCTACCCCAGCAGCACTGAAAAGGAAAGATTTTTACTTGGGTCCCAAGTAAAAAGTCAGGACTTTCCAGAGCTGGTGACTCTAGGAAGGCAAGACAGTTGCTGTTGCTGCTTCTTTTGGTCACCGCCTAGGACTGGAAGGACAGGGCAATTTACCCACCCATCCCTAGCAGTGATCTTTTGTGGGAATTTCCTGTCCCATGACCTTTGGGATACATCCTTCATCTGCCACATCCATATCTGCATTGAGGTGCTGTAGCAGGTAGAGCTGTAATTCACATCACTGCCAGAGTTATAAACTCTGATAAAATGAGGCTTTCTAAAGATCCCTACACAGTCTCCTCCCACATCAAGATGGTAAGAGATTGACTGAGAATACAGGGAAGTTGTGCACAGAGAGGTTTTAGCTCCAAGTGGAGACTTTCTCAAAGAGCCATGGGGCTCTACACAGCCCTGGTTTCTAGGCATGCTTGACATCCCACCATTTCACCTCCTTGCTGCAGTAAGCAGCATAAGTTTCCGTGCCTTGGCTGACATAGAAGGGGTCAGCTGGGAGTGGGAGGGAGACGGCCAGGCAGATCCCCTCGGAGGCAGAGCACTAATAGCATTGCCTGGGGAAGGAGGGTGGTTCAAGTCCTGGGGTAACCCGCAGGGACTGTGGTATCCTGCAAAGACATGGAGAAGGTAGAGAGCTTCCTTGCAGCAGGATGGTGCTGGCTCTGCAGGGCTGTCAGGCCCAGCCAGGCAGCCAGGCTTGGTGCAAACAAGGCAGCTGAAGAGCAGCCTGCCTTTGCTCTCCTTTTCTGCGGCACTGCAGCGTGCACAGCCTTGCTGGCTGCTGCCTGGGACTCCTGAGATCCTGCCAGACTGCTGTTGGCTCCTCTCCCTGCCCAGGCAGTCCCTTGTGCTTTTGGAGAAGCCTTTCTCCTCCTCATCATTGTGGGAAATGAGGCTCTCCTGCAAGCTTATGTGCTCTCCCTTGGCCACAGGAGTATTGCCTGTCTAGACTGATCTCCTCCAGGGGGTACCCAAGAGAAGAGTGTCTGACAGGGCTTCCTATCTTCCTCTCCAATTTTATTTGATTCACTCTGTGCACATGTGCGAAATGTGTACTTCCTGCAGTCCTCTATAGCACTGGTTAATCAAATATCATAATATTACCAACCCGGTAAAAACCTGCAGTTTATGGGACAGTTACCACCGCATTTATTCACCTTGCTCTGATGAATAAAATTATTTTGGTGGCTGTAAAAACACAGAAACTGTCAAAGTGTGCACTGATTTTTAATTTGGATTATACACAATTCTTTTGCATTATTTAAGTCAAATATGTGTATATTTATACTGGTATAACCTAAACTGGATCCTAATGCAGTGTCGCAGTTCATTTAATAAGCGTTGTATCAGAACAGAAATCCTGTAGTGACCAAACTGACCTCTTCTATCTCCATCAGCTTTAACAGGTAGAATTAAGTACTGCCAGTGAAGTACTTGAAACATACTTAAAAACACCAGTAAAATAGTCTTCCATAATCTCCCAATCAAAATCTCCTTTAATCTGCTTATTGTATTTCATCTTCTGGTTAGGCAAAAGAACAAATAAGTGAAGAAAAATGCTACATGCTTCAGCCAACATAAATGAGGAAAATACTTCCTGTGTTTCTGTTCTGACCTGATAGAGAGAGAAAAGAGCCTGGATTACTTATTGTTTGCAGTCTGGCTTTGCTCTGCTAATATGTGCTTTGAGTTTTCTGCTAGTTGCTATGGGGGGGTAATTTCTTTGCCAAGGAAAGAAGACTCTCTTCTCCTCCCTCTCTCACTTCCTCCCTCCCTTACCCCACTCAGTGAACACTTAAAAGATCGACTGTTGGGCACTGTCATACTTCTCTGAAGCACTGCACCGAAAATGAAGTAAATATAGACCAAATATGATTACCGACCATAATTTTTATCTAGTGTCTGACTGATGAGACAACTAATATCCTCATGATTTAACCAACTACAGGGTTTGAAGTAAAGAAATAGTTTTTCTTTAGATCAAATTGGAACAAAAATGTAAATTTTTTCTTTGTCCTCAGTAGTGTAAAACATGGTTTCCTGCTGAGGATCATCTGGGACGTTCACCAAAGTGGGGGTCCAGCTAGGAAGCTATGAGATTTGTGAGCCCTTCTGTCGTTTCTGCCCACTTCCCATGTTTCTTTATATTTGTGAATTTTCTTCATTTGGCTTTGACTTTTCTGTAGGTTATTGAGAAGTGTTTTGGGTTCTGTGGTGACACACAGAATAGAAATCCTATAGCTGAGCCTTTTTTACAGTGTTTTTTTTAAATTTCAACAACTGGACTAAAACAGACTTATCATTGTCTTACCGACTTGCTGCAACCATGGACTCTAGGGCTATACCTAAGGATATCATTGAAGCCTCAGTTACTAATCTTAAATTTCCAATAAGACTGTTGATTAATTTTGATGGTTATAATTGCTTTGGAACAGCCTTTTTGTTTAGCTGTACAAAGCAATGTATCTTATTACCAGGCCTGTGAGATTTGAGATTTTTTATGACATGAGTTGAAGAATTTATTCCTGCTGCTTGCTTAAAGATTTCCTGGGATTCTTTTCTAGCAGAACTTATTCTTTTTCAGAATTAAGTGGCTGCAGAAATGAGAGACATTCATTCCCTGACCATCCTTCTTGTTTCTGTGTCTACCATGAAGCAAGCTAGGTAGAACTGCAGAGCAATTTAATGGCTAGTTACTAGGGAACTATCTGTTTTGCCAACACCTTCAGTGGGCCAATATGAAGAGATCCCTGCCAGTGCAGATGTCTGTTCTCTCCCTTTGATTATAATTAATGATGATCTGGATTTTACTCATCTAAATAAAGCTTCAGTGCAAAAAGTGTAAGTGATATCCCATTTACACTTCAGTGTGGATATCATCCAGTCTCTTGAGCTGACTGACTGAAAGTCTTTGGAAGCTAAATAGCTGGTTCACTGCTCTTTTTTAAGTCTCAGGACTGCAATCGCATTTACTCACTCACCTTGGCTCACTCCAAAATTTCAGTCTATATAAGAAGTTTTTGTTCATAGAGAACTCCTTAGCGCTGGTTTTAAACATAATTCACAAATGGATGATGAAGGATGTGTAAAGATGAAGAAGGCAGTAGTGTGTTTAGGATGCAATTTTACATTGCTAATCAAGACTTGATCTTTCTGTAATTACTGATAATAGACACACAGGAGTGAAACCAGAATTGAATTATGTTCATGGCTTTTTACATGGCATTGTTTCAGGTCTCTTGACCAGTGCAGCAAAAGGCAAAGTTCGTTGTAAGAATTTCTTGCCATATCTCCAGTTTCATTTAAAAATCTTGAATACTTGCATATGACTGGGTACATGAAAAATATTTTAAGTGTGTTTCTTGCCCTCATAGAAGCTTAAAACACTTAGAAGATTTCCAAATGCTTTTTAGAGTACTAAAAAAAAAGGGGGGAGGGGACAGCTATAAAAGAGCATTTCCAAAAATAACTTGAATCTAATTATTTTTAAGACTTCTATTTTTGAATGGCAGTTACGTCATTGTGTTAGGAGTGCAGTCTTATGGTGTCAGGAGTGCAGTCTCATACATGTCTCTGAAAAATCACAAAATACAAGAAAATACCCTGTATGAAAAGGAAATTCTACACCCCCAAATCCTCCATTGAGAGAAAAAAAAATTGTATTTCAAAGATGGTTTTGTTATCAGTATGCCCTTTCCACCTTCTGGGTGAAGCTCTCTATAATAAACATCTCTTTAGTGAAGGTGTAATTCTGCCCCCTGTAAAACAGTGGTAAAAGTGTAATGCCACTTCTGTTTGTGCTACTTCTGAAACACAGATTCCAGATGAGGTGAGACACATGTACAGTGTCTGTGGTACCGAAGGAAAGAGGACAGAGCCCACGCAGCCTCAGGAAATACCAGAGACAGATTTGGCAGATCTCTGGATTTTTGACTTTTTCTTTACAGAGAGAGGGAAACAGGGAATGGTCAAGTTGGGCAGGTTAATTTGTCAAGTGGCAGGCAAAATGATGGAGAGAAACAGCAGATAGTAGTATAAGCAGATGCTGGCAAAACCAAACTTTTCTATCAGTCCTTTTCTTGACCAGTTATTTAGGTCAACTCTCTTTACTGTGTGCATCTACAGGTACAACATTTGTTATAGTGGGGCTCAGACTTTGTCTGTTTTGCAAGAATTATTCTCTGAAAAACTGCTGTCAGGTGCTTTTTGTCTAAGTATTTTCATCTCACATTATATGTATGGAATACTTAAAATGTCTTTAATAGCAGTGGCATTTGAAGGCAACAATTTATCTTTCTGTGGTACAAGATGAATTGTGTGTGTGGCAAACAAGGGAACAAGGAAGTGTTGCTTACCCAGATTTCTATTCAAACAAAAAATGCCTCTTATCTTTCAAGAGGAAATATTCTGACGAATACCAGATATTCAGGATTTCCAAATGACCTAAAAACTGTTAAGAATTTGGAGTTATAGGTGAGAAACTATGCTATAAAGAGGTGAGCAGTTCAATAAACGGTACTTCACGCTTACCAAGCAACGCAATACTGTATGCAAACAAAACTGATAAGAGGCATTTTGTGGCCTTTTAAATGTCCAATACTTCTTTGTCATATAAAAGGTGCAGCTTTGTCATATAAAAGGTGCAGCATTACATATAATATGTATTATGCATACACATAATGCATGTACGTTTTGTGTGACTAGTAGAGAGTGCACAGTTAAGATTTTACCTAAATGAATATGCAAGTAAGTTCTAAATAAGAAAATTTAAAGTTGGTAGATCCAGTTCCCTAATATGGTAAAGCACCTCCTAATACATATTTTAAAATATTTTGGTTTGTACAAATCTCAATCATTTTAGTTGCTCAAAAACACACATGTATTGTAACTTGGCCAGAGCTACAAACTAAGGCCCAAATCCAAACATCTTTAAAACTCAGATATGATCAGATCCAAAGTTTTGGTTCAGCTCATTATAAGACAGCTGCAAAATCTGGATTCTGATGCAGTAACTTCCTCAGAGTTTGTAGTGTCCAGATGTTTGGTGGGGAGTGTTGCTTGTTTGGGTCATTTTAGCATTTGTTCTTTGTCTTTATTCTTATATGTTTATATTTGTCTTTTATCTGACATATCTTTTGAGACAGTAAGCTTTATACTGAGTTTGAAACCCTGAAATGTCTTTAATCCTGGTTTGCTTCTTTCCTTGTGTAATAGAAACAGTGGATAAGCATGATACTGTAGAGACACTATCTTGCACAAATTTGTTGTGAGATTCTGCTACTGGACACTGTCTTGGATTCAGATTTGAAGTGAACCAATGTATCGTTTCAGGGGCTGGAAATCCTCAAGACCTTGCTACTGCCTAGTAAGACCAACTAAGCTAATCACAGCAAATTTAAAACCATGGAGTAAAAGTATTTTAGAAGTTTTATCTCACTAACACAATGGTGTCATGTTCATATTCAGTTAATAATATCATTTAGATTATAATGTCCAAGACAAGTTCTTTGAAAATCCAGGACTGTACAGCTGGTGAAAACCACACTGTTTGTAATACATTGGTAGATTAAAAACTTACATTTATTATTATGAAGTTTTTGTTCCTCCTTTTGGAATTGCTTTACTCCAACATGTCAACTCAACTCTCCCATTGTTACTGATTTTATGCTTTCTTTACATGTGATAATCATTCCAATGAGTTGAAAACTGAGCTTGTTCTTGAATTATTGTACCTTCTCTGAACTGTTCATGGAAATGAACCTGGAGGGGTAATACTTTTTTATTTAAACTAATGATATCACTGAAGTAAGTACCTTAATCATATCAGGATACACTTCAAGAGACTTTGTTTTTCTTCCAGATGAAATTAAGCCCGGAGGCCAAAAACAAGGATGGACTTCCAGGTCAATTTATCTAATTTAGAAAACAAATACCCTGTGACAGTAAGTAACTTGCACTAAAAATAGTGACTGTTCTGATTCTATGTTGTGGGCTGTGCAATGTGCAAAAAAAAAAAACCTTTCTAGGAGGGGCTGTAGGCAAAAATAATTTGCTCTGTGACATCTAGACATAAAGAGAAAATTAATTCTGTGCTCCATAAACATGCTTTCATTCTGCAACACTGTGCTGCAGGTGGTGACCAACTGGAGGCAAGGCTGGGAGTACCTCTCAGCAGAGAGCTGGAACATGTGACACTTCTGCATGCTCTCCCTGCTAAAAAGCCCTGGGCTGTAAAATGGTGTGTGTTCGGGTGGGGAGGGCAGGGCCAGTCTTTGTGTGTCTCCCGTGCCCTACGATCAGTGTTCACTTGGAGCGTGCTATACTCAGTCAGTATGACTTCATTAACAGGGGACAGTTTCAATATGTGAAGAAAGGAGGAGCAGTGCCTTCTAAGTCACAGGGATGTTGACAAAGCTGAGTTGCACAGGAACAGCGTGCAGACAAATGTTTGGCACCAGAATTACACTTGGGTTCCAGCAGTTTAGCTTCTCAAGTCTGGTTAGGCTCTGCAGCCAAAATCACGATGCTCTGACTTCCCAATTTATAGAGACCTTTATGCCTTTATATTAGGCTTCAATCTCTGCTCAGTTTAACGTACTTCTTGTAGGAGGAGCTACTTGCAGTACCCTGAAAAGGTGTAAATATTTACTTACAAGGACAGCATAAGATGTGCATTTTTCATAGAAAAAAAATGACAAAATTGTTGTATCAGGAGCTGAGCAGGACTCCCAGCTTTTGCAACTTGGGAAGGTCTGAAAGTATGTATACTGGCTAAATTCCTACTGAGCTGTCTAAAAGCAAGAATTTTAAAAGGAGGGCTCAGGGACTCTTTTGTGTGCCACCTTTACTGGCAATACTGTTTTATTTCATAAGTAGCCTTATTGATCTCTGAAGTAATTCTTGGATGGTAAATCACTGTTTAAAACATGTAAGAAAAGCAAAATTAGATCGTAAAGCAGAGTTACCTTTAATTCCCCATGATAATGGGGAATTAAAGCAACTGGTTTTACAGTGGGCCAAGGAATTGCTGACCTTTTTTTTAGATCTCTGCTCATCTAATCCATCTCAACAAGCAGGGCTCACTCTCTGGCATTTAGCAACCGTGCCAAGGAGTGTACAGAGTGTACTTTCAGCACCAGAGAAGAAGAAGGAGGCTCCTCATTTGCTTTCTTTATGGTTCCTCCTTAAAGATTTCTTCTAGTGTATCTGGCAATCTCCATTCACCTACTTGTAGAGACAGAGGCATGTTGTGCTTCTTCATGTACTTTTTCCTGGCAATCTGCTCAATAAGAATTTTTGTATTCCTTCTAGCACATAAACAAGATCAAAGGTGGCATTTTCCTTATTTCTTAAATTAACTTTTAACTCTTGTAATAGTAGATGTTAAACATTTTGCAGAACAATCATATATACATGTTAGTGCTGTGAAAAAAGGGTCCTTCATTTTCCTGACACATGTTAATTACACAAAAGAAAGGATGGTGAATTGCTTTGGGTGGTACCATGGAATAGAGCTGCAAGTACTGGAGTCTGATAATAAAGAGAAATCAGCATAGGCTGAGCAACCAGAAAAAGTTCTTAATGAGTTAGCATCCTGAGAGGCATAGGGAAAACCCTGTCATATGGAATGCTTAACATTTCATTTTTAACATTAGGCTGCAAAATGCATTGAATGAGAGACTAATCCTGCTCTGGCAGAGGAACGTACTTATAATGCAACTAATAATTTCAGGGCCACATTCTCTGCTTGCATAAATAAGCCAAACTCTGCTGAAGTCAAAGGAGAACCACCCTTTCATGCCAACAAAGGATATAGTCTTCCCTGCTACTCTGAATGTAGCACAGTTTTGAATGGGGATCATTAATCCCCATGAAGGAAGAGGCCTATTAGAGTACTTGGCTTTCCAGGAGAGTTTTGAGTTTTTGGTTTGGTTTTGTTTGAGGTTTTTTTTCCCCCCCACTACGATGAAAGCCTGAATAAGACAAAGCAAACTGTGGCATGCTTTTTTAACCCCCAGTGTGTAGTGTTTGTTGACTCTCATAGAAGTCTTTGTCACAGTTGTGTCTCATGAAGATGGGTGATTTTTTAAAATCTAGTACTGCAAAAAGAATTGCATTGAACAAAATCTTTAATTTTTTAATGATTATGTTCGATGCAGATAAGGGTGTCAACCCAAAGAACTAGCATTCTAACTGCATACACATTACTAAACAATCTTTGTTGTTTTGTTTTGTTTTGTGCTTTTTTGGGGGTTTTTGGGTTTTGGTTTTTGTGGAGGTTTTTGTTGTTTTTAAATTTTTGTGGTCCTGATCCCTTAGCGCTCATACTTAGTTTAAACTGCTAAATCTCTTTTCCCTCTCTCTTCCTTCTGCTTTCACCAGCTTCATTCCAACAAATAATAGACTCAAATGTGGTATTAAGATGTACCCTGGGAGATCATCTAACCTCTCACTTTCAGACCTCCAACTTTCACATGCCTAGCAGCAATTCACAATGTAATTTTTTTGCTAACTGATTTCAAGGCCTGAGAGAATTATCAAGACTTACTAGCAATTCCAGTGGAGAACTTCTAGGCCCAGGATGAAAGTTGCTGTCATTGGATTAAAAAAAAAGACCTGATCAGATTTAGTCAGAAATAAATATTAAGATGGCGTGAACCTGCTGGACTATGATCCCCATTCATTCATAACAGCCATAGGTATTTTGTTGAGTAGACCCCATCAGAGCATTGTTTGAAACCCCAAAGTGAAAGAGCTAAGTGTGATTTAGCACATAATTTTTGCAAGCATGTTAGTATGTTTTTAACTCGAGATTTGGGATCAGAATGGGCTTGACTCTTCCTTCTGTTCCCCTTCAGATTGGGCAGGACCACTGCATTTAAGAAATTAAGAGAAATCTTGCCACCACTGCAGCCATAGGCAGGAGTGCCGTGCAGACGGACTTGATGGCAACTGCCTATAGTAGCCTTACAGTGAAGAGGAGTTGAAAGGCACACTTTTCCTGCTCAGGATTTTGGCATACCTGCAAACCTTTTTCAGTGCATGTATCTCTTGGGGTGTTAATGCAATGTTCCTCTTCAAAGTACTCTGTTCAATTTCAGAAATGGCCTCTATCAGGTCATCAGAAGTAGTGTTGAATGTTGGTTTCTTCTGCCAGAAGAAGGACTGATCAACAGGTCAAGGAGGGACATACGCTGTGACATCCTATTTGTAAGTGTGTACTGATAGCAACACAAGATGTCAGTCCGGGTTCTCTCTACTTACTGTTGAACACCAAGCCTTTTTTAATTTTCATTATGGAAAGAGCTAGCTGCTCTGGCTGGAAAATACCGTTTCTTAGTCTGAAAGCTTCTGGGCTAGAAGCACTCGATTTGGCAATCAGATACTTATGTGGTAACTATGTAACTTCTTCAAACACTTCTCGAAAGAACAGGGCTTTGCAGGATAAATCTGCCTAGGGGTGCAGCCTGGAGATAGTCTCTGGGATTCTCAAATAACACCATATATTTTGTTCAGAGTGACTTTTACACTGGCAAAACCCCCTTCTGGACACAGAGATTCCTGTGATGTGCATACTTAGTAAAAGCTTCCTCAGTTTCTGCTCTTACAAGCTGAGTTCATCATCAAACACAAATATTATTTTATTAGAGGGGAATAAATGGTTGTCTGTGAGACTTTCACATGAAAGCTGGACAAATTTGATGAAAGAATATTTAAAAAGTAGTTGTGGCCAGCAACAATCAGACCACACATTATTCTCAGGTATTATAGAGAGGCAGTGATTTGTGCTCTCCGAAAGACTTTTTACAAAGTAAGTTTTCACTGAGATGTTAGGCCATGCCAGAATAACAGAAAAGGGGAATAACATTCCAGCACATGTCCATGGTCAAAAACTGAAGGGAAGGCTTTTAAAACATTGATAAGTACTCTTTGTCATAGAATACCTTCTGCATCTTCTGAAGGGTTCTGGTTTTTATTGCTCACTTGTCCTCATTTCTGATGATAGAGCTCTGCACTATCACACCCTTCTTAAGGTAATCACTGTCTGGATTTATAATACAGTCCATCACGAGACTCCCTGAGTGCCCTAAATTAAAATTTTCTCTGTTTGTTGCAGTTGGAGTGGTATCATTAACCTTTAAAGAAGACTTGTCTCCAGACTACAAGTAGCCATTGGATTTGGAGTCTGATGACACAAATTATATAATGTCCTCACCTGGAGACACATAAATACTCCCTGAGCAGTTACATCCAGTGCCCTGAGTGACTCTCAAGTGTCACAGAATCTGTACCATGATAAAAGCAGCAGTATTGCAGGGCATGTAAGACATGGTAGGGTTGGAGGCCTGGGTATACCAAAAGGAAGCACACTGTAAAAATGTTAGTGCTACACTTCAGGATCACACATCCTTTGGCAGTTTCCACATCCTTATTGGTAAAATTCACACAAGGACACATGGCAAGCCAGAGAGGAGATAACTGCACAAGTCATCTGATTTTCTTACAATGGTAGTGTTGGTTTGGTTGGATCTCTGTCTCAGTTTTTTCTGTGCGGAATTAAAAATGGTTTTGAAATTTGGCATTTGGTAGAATTTTTCTTAATATGTTCAGGACATGAAAGGAGATCTTCTTTCTGCCTTTAATCTGTAACATATTAGCCTTTTTATCATAATCTGTTTACCAGGCTGGGTAGCCCAAAGCTTCCTGCTTCTGTTGGAGGTGAAGTTTTAAATAATCTCTGGAAAGACTTCTACCCACTGTTGAAAATGTCAAACCCCATAAATTTCACAGCCCTTCTTCAGAGGCTTCTTCGGTTCCAAGGAATAGCAGGTACCCATAAGGGCTCCTTCTCCATGCTGTGGATGCAGAGGGCATGGCAGCTTTCTGCTCAAGTGTGGCATAAGGGAAACAGTACCTTGCCTTTTACCTTGATGGGAAGCACAGGGAGAAAGAGCCCATGAGGTGCGTAGACCTTTACTTTGAACATCCTAAAGCAGGCTGTCAGGGTGTCAAAAAATAACTCCAGAGTCTTCTGGAGGATAATGTTTTGTTTGTTGGTGAAGGAGTAGAGGCTACCAAAATCTTGCTGATGCATTTTTCTGTCAGTGTCTGGTTTGCAATAAAACCGGAATCTTGTCCTGCCACCAAAAATCACTTTTCTGGGGCCCAGCAGTGTGAACAGTTTGTCTGAAAGTTTTCTACATCTGAATTTTTTCAGAGTGACTCTCTCATGAATAGGTTTGCATCTAATGTTAAACCTACCATTTTCAGGTAGTCCATCTTTTGTTATGTTGTGTAATACACATATCCAAAGCTGGCCCCTGACAGAGCATTCCAGTTATTTTCATGGTTACATTCAATACAGACATGGATAAACACCCATTAAATTAAAAAGTGGTAGCCACTGTAGGATGGACATCTAAAAAAGTAGGATCCTGCTTTACATTCACCATTTTGTAACAGGTGACAGATTTGACTATTTTGTTTTTGCCACATACATGAGTGGCCAATGAAAACGATTGAGTGCCTCGTTTTTTCCTCTGATTATAGTTGTCTGGAGGGAGAACTGTAACTGTCTAAGGAACATAAACGGGTGCATAGACTTGCAAATAGAGGTCAATGTAATGTTGGGGTTCTGTACAGCAATAAATTTTCACCTTTTCACTGTCCTTTTTCTCAGAATCTGCAGTGGGTCATCACTGTATTCGTATTCTTGCATGATCTACAGGCATCCCCAAACATTTTTACATCTTATTTGCGATAATAACTGTTCATTTTGCAAGTGAAAACCCTATTGATTAGAATAGTGCCATGCCAACAACTGCTGGGGGTTTTTTCCTTCAAAAATCATGCTGTTCCCTCCACAATAATCCAGTGATGGAAGCGGGCCCACATGAGTTTGATTTTCAGCAGTGTTGGGAAAAAAAGTGGGGGAAATAATAGTTTTTCTCATAGCCTGGGGAAGGCTACTGAGCTTCACAGGTAAAAAATTTAGAGTACAGGAAATTTATACTCGTGCTGGGCACTTTTGCGCATACAAATTTTTGACCTTGGGTGATTAATTACATGTGCATTTTTTTCATTTAGAAGCTGACTGACAATGAAGTAGCCATCCCAGCCTTTACCATTATGTGCTAGTAAAATGTACTCCTAAAATTTTTTGTCCATAAACAGCTGAATGAATTTGCTGCAATACTTGCACCAAAATAGAGATTATTGTCACTGTTGCTTAGAACAATTAAATATTTCCTTTTTTTGGTCCATAATTTTGGATTAGGGGATAGGTTGCAGGATTCTGCAAACCCTGCCATTTATGTTTTCTCAATAATGACAGTCAGAAAGAAAGTTTGATCAAAGCTGTGATCGCTTTGCAAGAGACTAGTCACCCAATCTAAAAAGCGCTGTTGCATTCATTGTGTAAATAAATAGTGGGAGAATATAAAGAGTCACTCATTCTGACAGCTTCAAGATGGATTTGAGCATAACCAGCAGGTTCAACAATGAACAAAGGTTTCATAAGCTTCAAGTACAGATTTTCGACCTAAAGTAACAAATCTGTATTATTCTACATTGTGTCCAGCTCCAAGGTTCTGAACTGTCTGGTGCCACAACTCAACATGCTCCCTTTTGTCACCACCTAAATTCTTGCTGCTGCTGCTTTGTGCTTCAAAATAAATAATCATGGTTTGTAAATGCTGAACCCTTCCTTACTATTTCTGCAGCCTCCCCAAACTGGCTTGGCTACCTTTTTGTCAGCAACATCTCCCTGGTGTTCTCTGTCCAAAGCTGGCGTCTTTGGGCAGCATGCTGAGCCCTCCACTTTATTTACAACATCAACCTAAGAAGAAACATATCCTTACATGAAGAAGCAACCCCCACCTCATAATGCTGTTACAGGTAGCTGAAAGATCCGTCACAACTACAGGGAAAGAGAGCTTTGCACCACTATTATCCTTCCTGTGTGACACTGATCTTGAAATCCAGTTTGTGGTTCATGGGTCTACTGACCATTTTTCTGGTCCACCTGACCTTTTTTTGGATCACTTTATATCTTTTCCTTATTGCCCCCTCCTGCATGTTCTTCTGAAGTTGGTATTTTGCTCTGGTTTTCTGCTTTTGCAAACAGCCTTGTCTGTGTCTTCTAGCACTGAGCAAAGCCTCAATCTGCCCTGTTGCCCTGTGTGGCCATCCTGCTGGACTGAGTGAGGGCGCAAAAGCCTCTTGGCTCATTAATACATATGTATTTCTTTATAAGTATATGCTGGATATAAATGTATGGGTTTGTTTTTTTTTATCTGAACTCTTCCTGGCCCAAAGGACAGAGGCAGGCAATCACAGGGTTGCCTAAGAACATGTGGGTATGATGGCGTCAAGAAATGGCCATCAGCCAATCCTGGTGCCATATGAAAAATGTTAAACACATCATGTTTAACAGGTGCCATAAAATATTTGAAAACACTTGATATTCCTGTAACTGTTGTGGTACTGTCAGGTCTCCTTTGTCAGATACAAACTATGTGGCGTTTGTATCCCAGCTCCTTGAATTAGGTGTTGACTTTGTGGAACATGCCAGGCACACATATATCTATATATAATCACTTTTTTTTTTNTTTTTTTTTTTTTTTTTTTTTTTTAAAGTTGGGAACAAGCAGAAGAGAATGGAAGGGTTTGACCCAAACAAGTAAACAATATCTCTCTCAAATACTCCACAGACTTAGAAAAAATGTGGGGTGTAGAAGTTGAAACTGCCTCCAGGCAGTTTGAAGTTGTAGGATTGGCACTTACATAACTGATCATACTAGGCCTTACTGAATTTGGCAGCCATGTAGGGGTTGTGTTTTCACATGGATGAACTGTTCTTGAACAATTTCTCCAATGTATTGAGCACAAATAGGCTTTTCTTCAACATCAAGCATGCAGGACTCTTCTCTCTCTTTCTCACCCGTTCCTCCCCCCTCACATCCTCCCACCAACAAATGAAGTTATTGTGACCATGTTGGTGGTGGATTCTGTCTAACAAAAAAATATTTCTGATAACATAGTGCTGTTAAGAATGGGGAAATGGAAAGAAGTAAATTCACTTTGGGCTGGGTCACAACCCACAGAATTGTGCCAGAGAAGCAACACACAACACCATTGCCCCGTGCTCACATACTTTGCAGATCAGCAATAACCACAGTCCCTGTGGACTAGCAGTGGTCCAGAACCAACAACTCAAATCCCTGACATATTGTGGGTTCCTCACCTGCTGTGCACTCCACCCTCCAACAGAAAACATGGATACTGCCGTTCCGTTCCTGGGAGCAGGGGGGAATGCAAATCTGCCCTCCCCATGCAGCATTAGGATTCAAACCTTCAGAGAAGAAGCGAAAATTTTTCTTTTCTTTACATCTCAGGATACAACAGACACAGGAAAGGAGGGGTAAAATATCTATGATATGCTGAGAGTAGCTCTGTATCCTTGATCCACCTTTTGTCTAATTCTTGGGTTATTTTTAAAGTGGTTTCTGCACTTTTCACCATATGGGCAATACAAGGATAAGAAGGAGCTTTCTTAAATTCTGAAAAAATGGAAACCATAACTACAGTTACAGTTTTAGAGTGCAATCTTTTCTAAAATTATTCCAAATGGCTGTTGTAGAGGAATAAGGAAACTGATATGTTCAAAAATGGTATTAAACATTAAAAAATAAATGTCTTCTTTTTTTTGATTTGAGGTCACATCAGAAATACAAATTGGCAGAACAATGATGTACAAGTTAGTTACTCTTGCTGAATTAGTCTGTGAGGAAATAAAGGCTAATAGCTCCCGTATATTCTATTCTATTCTATTCTATTCTATTCTATTCTATTCTATTCTATTCTATTCTATTCTATTCTATTCTATTCTATTCTATTCTAGTTAACAGAAATGGTAAAAACCTTATACCTCTCAGGATTTCCTTTCGGATTTTTCTTATACTGTTGTTTCACTACCCAGGCATATATGAGTGAAATTTTGGATCTCTGGATGCTTCATTTTGGTTATAGTCCATCTGATTTTTCTCATGTATTAAAGTTTTATATACCCTGCTAGATTTCTTATGGTTGCCTTTTTAACCTCATAGTTTGATGTAAAATCTGTTAAAATGTGATGATTTTACTTTCTGTATTTGTGTTTTAGCACTTTCAGCAGTGTTACTTTGAATGCACATGTTGCTCATGTTTTCTGATTCTGGAACATGAAGGCATCAAACTACTTTTAAACATATGGAGAATCTATTTTACCAAATACTGCAACCATTTTACATGTCTGTCTGGTTTCTCAATTCCTTGACTTTTTTTGTTGTTTTACAAAAAGTAGCAGCACTGAAGCAGTGATGAACTAATTATTCAATTATCAGAGATGTTAGGCTAGCCAAGCTACTTAAAACTAGAGCAGCAAGTGTTTCTGTACTTTTGAAAATAAGGCTATAAATGGGTGAGAAACAAAACACAGCACTTTAAAGAACATCTGAAAGCAAAATGAAAGCAGGGAGACACTTCCTAAAAAGCCCCTTGCAGTTGTGATGAAATAAAACGGTTCCTCATTGAATAGTGAATATTCCCCATAGGACATTCTAGCAAGATGATGTAAAGTAGTTCGGGTGTGGGAGGCCATACCATGAAGCACAGGAAATAGTTGAAATCTTTTGATATGTTTATAATACTAAGTAAATGGGAAATGGCTACAGCTGAGGTTGTCAACTACTTCACAGTCTGGCAGATGGTCACATTTCACTGTCAGCATTTCTCTGAAATTGCATACAGAAGCAAGGTGTGCGGGCAGTTCTGCAGCCAGCGCTCAGAATATTCTCTTAAAGCAATTTGCTTTCAATTTAAAAGTTTTGCTTTGTTATTCCTTGTCTCCTCTGTGAGTCTCCTAAACACTCCACACACACACTTGTAATGTGTAAACACAATGGGTTTTTCTTTTCACTAACAGGATATAGATGCTCTTTACTGTACTGAACATGCTTTTAAGACAGTCTGCAGCACCAGCCATGAAGGCACTTCTGTTCCCTCTGTTTTGCTATTTGTAAAACTGATTTTCAAACCACTGAAAACAAAGTAGGAGATTTCCTTCCTTCCTTCCTTTTCCTTCCTTCCTTCCTTCCTTCCTTCCTTCCTTCCTTCCGCACCTTCCGCACCTTCCTTCCGCACCTTCCTTCCTTCCGCACCTGCCTTCCTTCCTTCCGCACCTTCCCTCCTTCCTTCCTTCCTTCCGCACCTTCCTTCCTTCCGCACCTTCCTTCCTTCCTTCCCCTTCTTGTAAAAAGTCAGCATATTTCCTATAGGATGCCTCAGTGAAGGCAGGTTTTTGCCTACATCTCCTCTTTGGAGCCTCTGATACAAAGACTAATTCAGAGTTGTTTAGAAAGTGTCTGGGTGAGGGGACAGTACAACAGAAAACTAAAAGCATTGAGACCCTGATTCAGGATTGTCTTCTTTCAATACACTCTTATCTGCTCCTGAAAATAGTAAGCCTGAATTCAAAACTCGAAATACAGAGTTTAGAATTGACACTTCAAACTGAAGTAGGTTTGTTTGGTTTTTTGCCCTCCAACACTGTATAATATCACCTCATTTTTTATGGATTATAAAAAGAAGAAAAAAAAGACAAAACAAACCAAAAGAAGAAAAAAACACTGAAAGAAATCAAAGCCTGACTAAAAAGGAAAGGCTTTTTATACAGTTACTTTTTTTCAATTTCACTGTTTATGTGTATTTTTTTCATATATAGGAATGCCAGTTCCCATTCCTATTCCTATTCCTATTCCTATTCCTATTCCTATTCCTATTCCTATTCCTATTCCTTCATGGGTGGTGTACTCCACAGCTGTGTTCCCCTGAGCCTCCAAAACCACAAAAGAGCCCATCTCTGCCTGCCCATGCTTCTTTGTAAGAGGAGTGATGGTGAGCAGGGGGATGATACACAAGCTGCTCTTGGCAGCAGCTGGAAAGAGACCACAGTATTTATGTGGATCTAGGAACCTTATTCCATGGTTTAGAGGCATTTCTTGAGTGCGCTTCAATTACTAGGCAGAACCCAGAAACCAGCTGTCCAAAGATAATTAATACATAATCAGCATTAAGACAACCACATATAAAAATGCAAATACTGGGCAACTATTTGATTAACATTAGTTTGAGAGACCTTATACAACACATAATTTAAAATTAAAGATGATGTTGAATGCCTGGGAAGACTTCTTATCCTGAATGATGGACAACTTTTATATCAAAAAAGATTTATGATATCCCAAATTATCAGTATCTATAAAGATCTCTGCTACTTACAGTTTATTGGCTTCCTTGTCCCTTCCTAAATTTAACTTGCAAGGAAGCCACTTGTCATTCCATCCAATAACTATGGTTATTATGATTGGGATATCAAAATATGAAGGTTTTGTGAACAAGAAAAAGTAGGAGTCTGTTTCATGAGTTTTGGTTGGTTTTTTTTTTAACTTGAGGGACTTTAGACCTTGCTTCTTCCTACAACAGCTACGAAAGCAAAAAAAACTAGTGCCACAAAAAGCAGTACTGCAGTGTTTACCACAAGCACATCTGAGCCCTGAACAGGATGGATTGTCATCCGTGTCCCTTTTGTTGTAACTGTTATATACAAACTAAGTGGTTTGTTCTGGTTTTGCTGTAGTTTTCATCCCATCAAAATTGAAAACCCATTTAGCTTGGAAAAAAATAGTTGGAATGAGTAAGAATATTTTCAGTACAATCACAGCCTTTGAGCTACTCCAATTCTGCCTCAAATTTTTATCTATAATGTGACACTTGCTCATAAAATAGACTTCAGGGAAAGGGTCCTACTCAGTACCCTTTAAAATACAGTAAAAAGAGATTGTTGTTCAAAAATTCTCGTAGGAAACTCTATAATGATATATATACACAAATCTCTTCATGGTGAGTCTTTTTTCAAGGCAGTAAGGAAAAGCCACTTACTGCCCAAAAAAAGCTACATTCTCTAGCCTCAAAGCTAGAGATGAAAATGTTCACCGTTTATTAGAAAAAGCAAACAACAAAATCTGCTTTTCTTCATTCACACAGTTTAGATTATGTGAATTTATAACCTCCTAGAATATGAGGTAAATCCCCTATACATAACAGAAAATCTCATGCAGATTCTCTTAAAACCAGAGCATCTTTCTGGTTACAGAGCTCATAAAATGTCTTCAAGCTTGCCTGTAACACATAGCAGCCTTTAGTAGGAATGCAGCAGACAATCACCTATTTAGATAATGAAATTAATTCTTCATTCTGACCTCTATGGATTGCTCACTACCAATGACACTGTAAAGGGGAGATATAATTCATATCTGGATGTTCAGTGTGTATCACGGGTCTTCATTTGGATTGGTTTTTTGTCTTCTTTATCACACAAATGTACGGAAGCCTTAGGTATGCCTTAGATGAAGGTAGTCCCAGTCTCACTTGACTACTCATTATAGATGAATTACTGATGTAAGAAGACATACAAATTGTACATCCTGGTTGAAACATACTTATAAAGTGGTTTAAAGGTGATTTTTTAAATATTAGTTAGAACTCACTTGCTTAGGCCTGCAACCACACAGTTCTTGAACCAAACCCGATCTACATCCACCAGCATCCCCATAACAGCACACAGTCACTGCTTAATCTCTTCTAAGACTAACAAAGAGAAATTGTTCATATTAAACATTTTTTGTTATACTAGACACTATTCTCTCAAAACTATCCCTTAATGTCTTTAAAAAGATCTATTTTGAATTGTTAATGATTCAGACATGGTCATCTGATGTTTCAGAAGTAGAGTCTGAAGTCAGACTAGTATATTAGAACAGTTTAGCTTCCTGTTATAATGTAGTGAAGTATTTCTATGTATTTGTTGAACAGTAAATAACCAAAAAAATTTTAAATTAGCTATTATACATCTATATATCTATACATCTCTATCTATATATGTGTTGTATCTTGTCTTTTTCCTTCCCCAACAAGCTTAGCTTTGAATGAAAATAAACTAAAACTGACTATTACTGTGAAATCTTTTGGGCTTTGTTTGAGTGGTATCTGAAAAACAGGTATAAGCTGGATGGACTGCATTTTTTCCCTGTCTTCCCACTATTTACTGGAAAAAATATTCTTTCTGTAAGAAACTTGGATTCCTGGGTATTCCAAATTAATATAAGTGAATATGTAATATGCAATACAGCTCAAATGTAAAATGCTATTTGTGTGTAAAAATATGAATTCTGTAAAATACATTCGCCAAAATTGATAAAGCCCCCAAAAATCCCAACACAACTGAGGTTTTCATATTGTTTTTATTTAGAGTGATGTGCTGTAGGCCTTTTATGTATTTTGAAGTTAATATTGCTTGGCAATATAATTAAACATGTCTTTCTTGGTTCAATCAGTTTAAATACTAATTTTGATTTAGCCTGAAGGGATTAGTTCAGGAAGAAGTTATGCACCTTTTGCAATATTAGTAACCTATCTTAGGAAAACATGGAATGCTGCACAAACAAGTAGAGTCACAAAGACTCCTTATCTCTTTATATTAACCCTCCAAGCAGCCTCTGCTCTCATCTCCAAATTGAAGTGTGGGAATTCATTTAAAATGGGTGGTATTTCCATTGCAGTGAAGTCTGAAATGCTTGTTTTAAGCATATGCTAGCTTTTGTGAATAAATGTAAATTCCCTGGGGTAAATTTTCTATGAAACAGTTTTAATTTTCAAAGCTAACAGATTTTGCAAATAAGGTTTGGTGTCCTCTTTCATTACCTACTAATGTACTCACATACAAAGTTTTGGATGTTGTGTTAAAGAAAGAGTTTCACAGGGTAACTTTTACAGATCCTTTGCATGTGTCAATAAATTGTCCACAGTTTTTATGTGTCTCTTTGTACATGCAGTTGTAGTTCCCTATATGCATATTTGTGAACAGAAAACTGCAAATTCCTGGCCAAGTCCATCTTTAGAAAGAGTTCACTTTCCAAATGCAACTTTCATTGATCCTGTTCTTGTTAGGTAGCAGCAGTTAGATGACAGTGTTGTAGGTTGCAAGTGATATCACTAAGCACAGAGGAACGCAAAAGAGATCAAATAATTCATTGTCTTACCAGTTTACTGCCTCAAATGCCTTAAATTTAATATGTAACATCTCTTGACATCCAAGAGTTTGAATCGGGATGTGCGTAGGGGTCTCTGTGTACAGAGTGATTGAAAGTGGGATTTTTATTTACTGCTTAAAAAAGGTAGAGTTCCCATTTCCTCTATATAAGCTTCATGTTTACACTTGCTTCACAAAGGAAGTCTGATGTGGGCATTCTGGAAGTCCATGAATTGTTTCTAAAGGCAAAAGAGGTAGTTTATAAATGTGGTTATTTCTTATGTGAAGGTATCTCTTATGTAAAACTGAATACTGACAGTATCCATGCAGCTCAAATCAGAAAATAGTTCACTGTTGCAATAGTAAAACAAAACCAACCAAAAACCTCTTATGTAGGAATCCGCATTATAGTATATAATAGCTTTCTGTTATTACCTGAAGGAGTGAATGTCATGTAAAATGCAAGGATGATGACTCTTCTCTAGTTTCTAGTACAGAACTAATTAAAAATTTTCTTGAAGAAATCAATACCTGTTGTACTGCTATCTGTGCTTCTGTTGTCCAGACAGGCATGAAAAAGGAGCAGATAGCTGTGCAGATACTGTCTCAAAGGAAAATGATGCTTTGAAATTATGAGATTTCTTAGAAATAGAGTAATTTTCCTTTTTTATTACTTGAAATTTTCAATAGGCTTTAAGACAGTTTTAATTCTTTTATAAAAGAGTATTCAAAACACACATACAGATAATGAAATAAAAATTTTGTATAACAAAATCAGGGATTTCCATTTTTAGAATTTGATTTTGTGCAGTGTCAGATCTCTGATAATTTAGTTCAGTGAAAGTGAGAACATTTTTTCATTTGACTGTTATTTCCAATGTTGCTCCTCACAGTGTTTTTTCATACTTCTTTTTCAGTAGGCAATGTAGTTGGCACATATTAGACCTATGCATGTATGAATGGATTTTTAAATGATGTTCAGATGTTTGTGGAATGCTCTTTATCACAAACTGCAAATCAAGAATAGGTGGTCCCAGGATGTCCCACAATGTATTTTCATCTTGGCCTGGAAGGAAATGAGAGAGGAATACACTACTGCTGCTTAGTGTAATGGTTCATTGGCATTTTTGCTGAGACTCTTAAGCAGTGGTAGAGACAGCTTTTTTAGTGTGAATCCTATTAGGCCCAAAATGGCTCAAAATAGAGCTCTGAAAACTGGCAACAATCTTCTTAGTGATGTGTGAAGACTTTTATAGGTAGTTATTCTTCCTCTCATTTTTTAATTAAAAGTGGGAGAAATGGATAGAGTCTGCAAAATTAAGATCCAAAGCCACCTGCTCCCCTAACTTTGTGATTTGGGTTTATATTTTGATAGAGAATACAGCAGATTCTAGCACCTAAGTCCAGGTCCACTAAAATTGAATGTAAATCACTAAAATCTGAGAGTTACAGGAAACATGATTTTAGTCTGTAGTCAGCTGTGGTTTGCGCCAAGGTAACCAGGATATATTTACCATAAACACTGGAGGTTCTTTTCTTTCTTTACTTTTCCTTTCTCTTTTTCCATTTTTTTTAAACAAATGTTGAACTTCTTATATATTTTGGATGCAGTGGGTACTCAAAGCTTAAAAGATTTTTTAAGAAGATGCAAAATGTAGTTAAACTTTAATACAAGATAATACATCTATAGTCAGATTTGACTACTAATAGCTCTTTGTGCTTTTCTTAAAAAGATAATTTGATGATATGTAGTAGTCAAAGGTGGAATGTGCATTCATCATGCTCTTCGCTTCTCTTTTCCTCTCATTTTTTTCACACATGGATGAACAAAAAACCCCTGCAGAGCATTTTTGGAGTAACTGTTGATGTCTCTATTTGCACAACATCAAAAATACCTTGAGAAATTCTAAGACGAAAATATTCAAAATAGTGTGTAATTGAAGTGCCTAGAAATATTTGTCAGGGCAGAGTATAGTTTGTAATATATAAGCCTTGAAAGGAAGGCTTGTTCTAGAAACATCTTCTCCTGCACCCTGCTCCCAGTCAAGAAAGTAAAAAGGCTTGTGAAGCCTTTAGGCATGCATCTAGGAGTCTAGTTCTTCAGTGCTCTGGAAAGCACCAGGCTCTGCAGCCTGGAGAGCAGCTATCGATCCCCTGGGCACTCTCAGCTGAGTTACGGAGCAGAGGGAAGAGCACTGAAATCAGTGCCAGCTGTTTAGCAGCTGTGGATGGGTATGTTCTACTTTATTTCAGAGAAGGCGTATGTAGGACTGGAAGGTGAATTCTCACCTTCCTTCATAGGGAGGGCTTATCCTGCCTAACCACACTCCTGTTACAGAGGAGGAGGAGGAAGTCTGGTCCACTGCATGCTTTCTCCATGGCTGGAGATAGTCCCCAGAGTTCCTGCAGTACAAATCTACAAATCTGGGAACAAAGGAAAGGCTACTGCTAGGCTTATTGTTCCTGTTACTTGTTTTGAACTGTGCATGCAAGAGCTGCTGTACTAGATGAACTCAGCAGCCTGCTTGGCTGAGGGTCTGTCTGTCAGCGTTGGGCAGACTGTGGCCACGAGTGCTAGTGCAATGTCCAGCTCACTTTGCCTCTTAATCATCTTTTTGCCTCACTGATATCTTGTAGCTGTAACACGTTCATTTCTGAAATTTCAAAATGTGAATTGTTTTATCTCAGAAGACTTCTGCTTTGAAAATTTTGTAAGAGAAGATGAAAAAGAAAATCTTAGTGATATGGAGCTATAGACATGTTCCCTGAGTATCAACCAATTGAATTAATGTCTTTAAATAAAAATGTTTAATGAGTTGTATCCTGTGGTAAAATGGAATGAAATGACAGAAGAATTTACATGGATATACAAAAAATTTAGCATAATCTAGGACTCTTCACATTTGGGCACAACTTTTTACATCTCAGATAAGAAGGTATTGCTGGCTTTCTTGTCAGGCCTCAATTACTTCTCCACCAGTAGGACTGAATTTCTCTGACTTAGAAATGATCATTCAGAAGACTGCAACAGATATAAAGATGTTATATAGAAATTAGCATTACAAGCCTATTATGAATACGCTTCAAGGACCATAGGATTAACCTGTTAACATTTGTCATTTTCCCTAACTGGTTTCCATCTGATACCCATTTCTATTAAGTTCTATCAGTTGCTGGCTTTTCTCTCCCCATTTATGTCAATGTTGTACAGAAGCTGATGTTATGGCAACAACAGTACATTCATCTGCTCTTGGGCTGATATTAGCTGACTCTTCCTAGGTGGAAGGAACCTTGGGAAGAAGAATGCAACCCAAAAGAAATAGTTTCCCTAAAAGCAAAGGAAGGAGAGTTTTTAAACTGTGTTGTTTTAAATACTTCACACTTCAATTACTTATTCATATAACAAAGCATAAGATAGATGAGTACTAGTCAGTAGAAAAGGAGGTAGATTTGCTTTGTGGCTGAACTTCTGACCAGATGCCTGGTTCAGAGCTGGTTCTTCACAGAATCAGTGACAGTGTTGTCCAGTCAAATTATTAACTATGGCATGTTTGGTGCCTTGTACAAAGTATTGAATGACATTAGCTCAGGAGTATTTGTGGTGTGGAGAGTTAGGTCTATGAAGTGATGCAGGAGGTAGGGCTTAGGTTTGGATTCAAGTAAAACAATTGACGCTGTATTAAAATTACAGTAACATAGTGCTTTGGAAAGATAATCAGATGGTAATTTACCAGTATATGAACAGTCCTAATTAAAAAATTGTATGAAATTTCTTATGGAGTATTTTCTTTATTTATCAAGCCTTTGAAATTCAAAGGGTTTGGACATTTACTTCATGCATTTTCACTGCATATTGTTACGAATCTCTTTGTTAGATTGTATCACAAAAGTCTGGATTTTGCTCTAGATCAAGTTGCTCAAAACTCTATTCAACCTGGCCTTGAACACTTCCAAGGACGGGGTATCCACAGCTTCTCTAGGCAGCCTGTTCCAGTGACTCACCACTCTCACAGTAAAGAGTTTCTTCCTAACATATGATCTAAACCTACTATTACTCCTTGTCCTATCACCATATGGCCCTGTCAAAAGTCCCTCTCCAGCCCTCTTGAAGACCTCCTTTAGATACAGGAAAGCTGCTATAAGGTCTCCATGGAGCCCTTCTCTTCTCCAGGCTGAACAACCCCAGCTCTTTCAGCCTGTGTTCACAGCAGAGGTGCTCCAGCCCCCTGAGCATCTTCGCAGCCTCCCCTGGACTCACTCCAGCAGATCCATGCCCTTCCTACACTGAGCACCCTAGAGCTGGATGCAGTTCTCTTTAATAAACTCCAAAATCTGTATTGCTAGAACACTATGACAGAATGTATAAATTGCCATTATTCGTTTTGGAATAAATATCAGACCTTAGGAAAGAGTTTTTCAGGTATGCTGTAAGTAGACAAACACACAAACAGAAGGCCTTGGTTCTGTGATAGTATGACATCTTAATGTCAGGGGAAAAATCCCCAAAATGTGCAAATAAATACTTCAGCCATGTCAGAAAGTGCCATTCTTGTGCAACTGAAAATGGCTTGAGGGACTGGAATGTGTAACTGCCTGACAGCTCTTGTATGAACAAGGCATTGCCCCTCCATCTTTCAGCAGAGGATAAATACACAGTGTTAAAATACTGAAGACTGCATCACAAATGGTCATTTACAGGAGAGCAAGAAGGTGAATCTGCGTTTCTGCTGCTCTTTATATTGCATATTCAAATGCTGACGTCTGTTTTCTTCTCTCATTCCCTTTTCTGCATGATTAAATTTCTTGAAAAGACTTGTGGAAGAGGAAGGAAGTGATAGAGTTTTGCTACCACCCGTCTCTTCCTCCAGCACTTGAGAGGTGTCTAAAGATGACAGATTCAGGGTGTAGAGCAAGTTTGACCCTAAAAATAACAGATTTTAAACAGGTATGGGAGAGGCTTCCTTACCTGAGATGGTGCAGAATTTTTCCTGGGATGGATCTACCTTGCCTTATGTAGAAGAATGCTAGTGAGTTACTCTGAGACCACCTGGGTTCTGTCCACCAGCTGGGGTTTATATGCTCTCTGACATCACAGACTGCATTCACAATTCAAGGGAATTGCATGTTTTCAGTGCGTTTGTCATTGCTTTTCTCTAAATGGTGATGGAGACATGGTAGAGTAGGGAATCATGGAACTGCCCTGAACTGCTGCACTTCTTACTGTTAGACATGACCACATATTTCAGCAGCATTGTTGACATCCACTTCTGGGGTTTCCTTGTTTGAATAAAGGAAACATCTTTAAAAATGGAAACAAAACAACCAACAACAAAAACAAAATCAAACCAAGTGAAACAGAAAACCCCATAGATCCTCTGAAAATCATAGTTCTACTAAATGTAGTCTGAAACTAAATTCAGCAGTGATTGAATCATTATATGTGGCTGTTTCCTGATTAGATTGGAAGTACAGAGATTTCTAAGTTATAGATGAGGTGTTAAGGGAATCAGAAATAATTTCTGCATCAGAGTTTCTCTTCCACAAATATTATGTCTCTTCGTATTTTAACTATCTCTTGTGTATCCCTGGGGAATTGGTAAGTTCTTTGGGAAGGTCTTTAAACATTCTATGACAATTTCAAGAAGTTTTTATTGTGATTAATCCTAGATCTTGTATAGCTAGTTAAGCCTCACCCAGAAAGCCTCACCCATCAGACTTTATAAGTTATTATACTTTGGAATGTTAAGTGTTTTAGATGCAGTCTCTGCTGGGAGCTCTTATATAAAGAACACGTTTTCTTCCATGAAACAAGCAAGTATTCAAAATACACGCCCCCTCTCCCCCCGAAAAATCTGAAATTGCCTTGTATTGCTTAAGTTTTTAACAGTTTGTGATACAATTTTTCATAAAAAGAAAAATAAAAAATAATGCTGCCACACTCTGAGTTTTGAACAAACTGAAATCAAAGGATTACGTGTTCTAAGCACTTAAACACTTCATCCAATTAGTTAGTTTCAGTGTGGCTTTTCTATCTCTGAACTGCTTCCAGGAAACTTTGAATGCAGAAAGATAAACCCATTGTTATGTTTCTACTACTGTATAGAATATAATGTTGTTTTTTTCGACAATGTAGTTTTAATGTTTAAATATGCATATTATTTATTTTTTCTTTTTCTTTTTACTATGTTGATTCATGGGGTTTTTGCAACTTTTTTTTTTTTTTTTTACTAATTCACTATATTCTATTGCTCTGAATTGTATTCCAAAGATCTTGAAACATCACTTTCTGGAAGGACCAGGTTTTTCTGGCTGAATGTCTTGAAAGATAGATCACAATGAGATGCAGCGCAGCTGGAGTAAAAACGTGGTTGCCCACTCAGATGCCAACAGGTGAAGTCTGATTGATGCATACACAACAGCCAACAAAAATGATATTTTTGTTTGAGGAAATGGAAAGTGGCAAAGGAGAGGGGAGGAGAGCACAGATATGAGATTGTAGTTTTTCCGTTTGCTTCACTGTTCTAGTCACTGATAGTAAAATATATTACTAGAGATTGAATCCCCTTCAGCTTCACCATCTGGGATGGAATACACTATTAAAACTGCATGTTCTAAGGAAAGTGACTAACTTTTCAAAAATGAGAATTTTTTGCTCACTAACAGATTTAATTTTTCAAACATTGCTGTTTTCTGCATAAACTGCTTCTTCCACTGGTTATTATTTATTTAACTTTAATGGTTCAAGTCAAAGTCATGCCAGATATTAATTATAAAGAAAAATGATGTTTGCTACTTATTCCTAATTTTGAATAGTACGTAGTTAAAAATGCAGAAGAAAAGGAATCTGAAGATACTCATATGATGTACTTCACCTACTCTGTACCGATTCTAAATCTGCCCGTGGAATAAAATAAAACACAAACAAAAAATAAAATAAACAAGCTGAAAAACACTGTATCACTTGCAAGCAGAAGAGGATACGAAGAGGAAACCTGTACTCACATTTTTATATTCCTTGAAAAATCTTTGGACTCTTCTCTGCCTACACTGAGCAGCAGCTGACATACAGGAATGAACAGCCTACCTACCCTGCAAGACATCTGAAGGCTCCCACACTCATAATCCCTCAACCATCTAAGCAGGATCAAATTATCACAACTTTCTTCATTTGGGAAAGGATTGTGCACTTACAACACAAGCTGCTCCTCACTGATGTGAGCTCTAGTTATGCAAGCACCTACGTGGGAACTGAACATCTAAATGGAAATGTCATCCCCTTTGTAGCTCCTGAGCTGATGCAAAACCTGACCCACTGGAATTAATTTTGTAGCATACCGAGGACAATGGTACATCACCATTGTAGAGGCGTCTTTTGGCTGAACATGTTGTGTAATTCTGAGAACAATGGAGGAAAATGCCTAAAGTCCAAAGTGTTAAATCTAACATCAATTTACCACGTGTTACGCCCACCCAGAGGCTCTACCTGCAAGTCTGTGTTTAAAAATGCACTGCCATTTCAGCAGGAAAAAAACCAGTTTATACAGAAAAGAGAACGAGGCACAGAACAATCATATCTTGTAGGTAATACTAAGGCGATGTTGCTGGGAAGAAAAAGTTAGATTTTCTAAGGATGTAGCCTGCCTGCATTCTAAATGTGGAGAAAAACATAACCTTGCTCATCATGTTATCGTCTGGCTAATGCTGAAAAGTTGTTAACCTGTTTGGTTTTTTATTCTGAACGAGGAGAGTCATTCTCTCCCTACACATGAAACCTTGATATTTTCTTAGTTCTTAAAAGGTCTTACATTTTCCTAAGTCTTCTCAGAGCCTTGGGCTGATGATAGTGTGGACTTGCTATATTGCACCTAACAATATTGTTGTAAGTGTCACAAAAGAATAAGAAGCATACTTCTGTAAGTACTGGTAATTTTTTTCTGTTTAAACATAGGTTTGTTAAATATCTTCAAGTCCATTTAAGAAGGAAGACACTTTCAAAAATCTCTCTCATTGCCCTCACTAGTTACTAATTCATGACTCTGCTATTGTAAAAACAACTGTTACAGAGCTATTAGACAACAACGGTACAGTTCCAACATTGCCTGTAGCTATAAATTTTGTGTGAGAATAGAGAAATCTTACCTTTTGTATGCAAATAACACACAATTCAAAATGTAACAAGTAACAATTGTCAATAAAACATTTCTTGACAATTAACGTATAGCTTGGTTTTACCTTGAACCGTCAGGTTCTTCAGACAGTTGTAAATGCCAGAAAATATCCTTCTTATTTCTTAAAAAATAAGCACATTTTGCAACATGAAACTTGTAAATATCTCATTCCTGACAAATGCATGACAAATTTTGCCCATGACAAATTTTGTTCATGACAAAAACATGAAAAAAGTCTTGCTTTGCTCAGCCAAATTTTGTTTCTTGGGTCGTGTGGCATTTATGACCACAACACTCTATATGTACAGGAGCCTTAACCTCTATAATTACATGCTGCTGAAACCAAGAACTGCACAACGTTTATGTCTTTTCCTAACCATATGTCTGTAAAAAGAAAACAAAAATTCTAGAAGTTCATCTGTTGTGTATATTCACAGAGTATTCCTGGGTATACTTGAATAATCAAGCATGTCTCAATTCAAGCTACTGTGCTTCATGTAGCTGTACTTGAAAGAGCATTTCTAAAATCTTAACCGTAGAGTTTGTTTGTTGTGTAATTAACAGGTTTTAAAGAATTATCAAATGAAAGAGGTTATAAATCTCAGTGTGAAAGAGCTGTTATGATTTCACATGCAGATCTGAGCCAGAAACCCATCATGCCTTCTCTGCACAGGGCAAAGACTTTGTCAACAATGTCCAACATAAGGCATAAAAGATGGAGAGAAATGTGGCAGTCTTTAGTCCTTGTACATGCTGCTTCATCAACATAGTTTTATTTAGGATTCCCATAGGATTTATTTGGCTCTTCAATGAGGTGCATATTTTCCAAGGATAATCCAAGTATGTAAATACATGTGCCCAGAATGCTTTGGGAGCATTCAAATAGGCTCATGGTGGGAACTTTAGGGACATGTGTATTAACAATACATTTTCTTGTGGTTTTGCAAGAGACTAATAGGAGCTGCCTCAAACCTTTCACAAGCAGCCAACAGAGTTTTAGCCAGGTTCTTGTTTGATTGTCACAGCTTGCACTTTGACTATTGTGTTAGCAGATGATGGAATTGCAGATACTAGCCAAAAACTTTAAGTGAAGGCTTGAAGGCAACTGAGAGAGCAAGCTGTATGAAGGGCCTTTGCTCCCCTGGCTAAGCACCTGCAGCCTTTACCTCCAGGCAGCAAGAGTCACAGCACTACAGCATTTCAACTCAGTATGCTGGAAATTCTCTTAGGCTTAGTAGGCAAGCACGTCAAAGGAAGCATACCAGTACACCACGGCAGGTGGGGGCCCGTCCTGGATCTGCGCACTCTGCACCTGCATGAGTGGCTATGCCTGCCTGCCTTGTGCTTGCCACAGCGTCCCACCCTTGCCAAATATACCCTGCTCCTGCTTTAACCATCTAGCCCTGCATGGCCCATACCCGCCTGCATACCTCATCCCTGTCTGCATGCCCCATGCCCGCTTATGTGCCCCTGCCCCATCTGCCTAAGCCTGGAACGCCCATCCCAGCCTGCATGCTCTGCGCCTGCCTGCCTGCGTGCCCCATTCCTGCCCTCACGCCCATCCCTTCCCAAACACCGAATCCTGGTCCTCGCCCTCGCTCTCTGTGCTCCCCATCGCTGTCTGCACCTCATGTCGATGCCCGTGCGCGCCGTCCTCTCCTGAAAGCCCCGTCCCCAGGCCGCCCATTGCCGTCCGAGCCCCCGTGTGCACCGTCTACCCCTCTGTCCACCCCCGTCCTCTCCGTCCGAGCCCCAGAGGACCCCCGGGGGCGGTGGCGGGCGGGGGCGGACCGTGGTGGGCGGCTCCCTGCCTCCCTCCCCGCCGCCCGGCAGCGGGGGGCCGCGCCCCCGCGCACCTCCCTGCCCTGCGGGGCCCGGCGGC
>VWPU01018121.1:0-40210 GCA_013398955.1 Callaeas wilsoni | reverse complement strand
TAAAATTAATTTTATTTCTTTAATAAGTATTATACATATACTATATAATTAATTAATATAATAAATTGGTTATTATATATATCTTGTAATTTTTTTTTCATTTATTCGTAATGTTTAACAGCATGGCAGCACTTCTTAAACATCTTCATCCCTTGGGCAACTGTTGCATTTTTGATGCAGCTTTGGTGCTTACATATATAAAGGCTGTGTTTCTTGTGAAATCATAAAATCATGGAATGGTTTGGGTTGGAAGGGACCTTCAAGATAATCTGGTTCCAGCCCTCTGCCATGGATAGGGACACCTTCCAGTAGACCAGGTTGCTTAGAGCCCCATCCGGCCTGGCCTCGAACACAGCCAAATATGGGGCATCAACAACCTCTCTGGGCAACTTGTGCTAGTCTCTCACAACCCTCACAACAAAGAACTTCCTCCTAGTATCTAATCTAAATCCACTCTCTTTTGAATCTATTCCCCCTTGTCCTATCACTACATGTATCTGTAAACAGTCCCTCTCCATGTTTCTTGTAGGCTCCCTTCAGTTAACTGGAAGGCCACAATTAGGTCAGAGTGAAGCCTTCTTTTTTCCAGGCTTACCAAACACAGTTCTCTCAGCATTTCCTTGTAGGAGAATCTCTCAGAACATTTTGGTGGCCCTCCTCTGGATTTCCTGCAACAAGTCCGTGGTTTTCTTGTGCTGAGATGCCCAAAGTGGGATGCAGGACTCTGGGTGATGTCTCACCAGAACAGAGTAGAGGGGCAGAATCACTTCCCTCAACCTGCTGCCCCATGCTGCTTTTCATGCATCCCCGGATACAACTGACTTTTTGGGCTGCAAGTGTACATTGCTGTACCATGCCCAGCCTCTCATCCACCAGCATCCCCAAGTCCTTCTTAGCAGGGCTGCTCTCAATCTATTCATACCCCAGCCCACCCTGCTATAAGGTGTATTGCAGCACCTTGTACTTGGTCTTACTAAACCTCAGGAGGTTCTTATGGGCCACTTCTAAAGCTTGTTCAGGTCCCTCTGGATGGATCCCATCCTTCAGATGTGTCACCCATACCACTCAGCTTGGTGTCATCTGCTAATTTGCAGAGTCTGCACTCAATTCCTTCACCTGTGTCCTTAAGGAAGATATTAAATCACACTGAACCCTGAGGGACACCATGTGTTGTTGATGTCCACTGGGATTCTGAGATATTGACCACTACCCTCTGGATGTGACTGTCCAATCACTTTCTTATCTATCTAACAGTCCACTGATCGAATCCATCTTTGTCCAATTTGGAGAGAAGGATGTTGTGGGGGACTCTTGTGACAGGCTTTACAGAAGTCCAGAAAAATGATGTTTGTAGTGCTTCCCTTGTCCACTGATGTAGTCATAGGAACACATCTTTCTTAAGGCTAATACTTTTTTAAAGTAATATATTAGTGTTGATTGTTTTAACGAAGATCTTTACCACANAAAAAAAAAAAAAAAAAAAAAAAAAAAAAAAAAAAAAAAGCTTCTATAGCTACTTGGTGCAATTTCTAAAACTTGTAGTATTTTACTACTTTGTGCTTAATCATGCAAGTGATTTAGTGTATTTCCTTCAAAATCCTTTAAAAGTAATTACATAGTTCACTGAGCACAGAAAAAAGCAAAATAAAGGGAGATGAATTTTAAATCACATCCTGTGTTGATGAGCTACTATCTGTAGTTTATGGGTTATTATTAAATTTCGTTCTGATGAGAAACTTGAGCTGAAATGGAATAGTACTATAAAGTTTCAAATGAATACTTGTAGCAGTGAAATGCTGTTTCCCAGTAGTAAACTATCGGGAAAGAATCCACATTTTATCTTTGACCATCAGTCTGAATCAAGTGTTATGCATTTAAACAAAATAATTAAAAAATCAAACTCAAACCAGAACTCTAAATGTGCTGTCACAGATAGTTTAAAGTTTTCAACTTCTTGTTTAAACATGAGTTGATAAATGTATTAATACAGGTCACTGCAGAACAGTAGATGTGATCCATGCACCTTAATATTTGAGTTAACCACTCACACTATGTAATACAATACTCTCTGAATGATGTACTTCTGATCTTATTTCCTCGCTTTTGATGGAAATTAGGAATTATTTGCATTTTCATCAATTTCACCATGACTGGACATGCTGAACAAGTTATTCCATTTTATGTTTGTGCAGAAACCATAAGAATTCTATTTTCCTTTTTATGTAACACATACCCATAATAAGAATAACAATTAAAAGCTAATCTCAGATGAATTGGTATTGTAAATTGTAATGTACTTGTGTTCCAGTTGCTATTATCAAAGTGGTATAAAAAGCTGTTATTCTTTACCTTCTCTCATCAAAAAAACAAAATTAAAATATCGTAGGAACATTCTGAAGTGTGAGACAGTGTTGTTGACCAGCGCTGTCTATTCTAATCAAATATTTCTCATTATAACCTGTGAATATATCCAGCATTCCCCAAAAGGGGATCTAGTTCAGCAAAAGTCCAGCAGAATCTAATACCCATTCAAGTTCTGTGACTTGCCTGGTTTGTGGCAATTTTGCCCAGCTGGCTCCCTTTTGGTCCAGAGTGGAGAAGGCACCATAAACTTTGTTTCCAAACTCACCGTTCATCAACTGTTCCAGGCCCAGAGCAACACACTAGAGAGACCACAGAAGATGAGGATTTGATTTTCTTCCATGAAGGATCTAATTTTGGGGGGAGAGTAATTCTGCTGAGAATGAAGCAATGTTTTATTTCTTATCAAATTGTTCTGTGAAATTAATTTACTTTCCAGAATAAGAGAATCACGACTTACCAAGTCTGTATTATGTGAAAGAGTGATCAAATTTAGGAAAATATCCCAGCTGATAGTTGCTTGCAACAATATTACTGTGTTTTCTACTTTTCGACAGGTGGGAAATGTTGTTCAATTTCAGTGTAAAAAAGGACACCTGCTTCATGGTTCAACAACACGAACTTGCCTTCCTGATCTTACATGGAGTGGAATCCAACCAGAATGTATACGTAAGAAATGATAATTTTTTTCTTTTCTCAATTTTTTAAAAACCTAGATTATTTAGCTGCAGTAACATTGTCATAAAGTTAATATATATGACTTTATTAACTTAAAGTTAACAGAAATTTGCATTACTAGCTTACAGCAGCTAGAAGTATGATTCTGAGTTAATTTTTCTATAACAAACACCAGAACTAAAAAAAAGTTAAAAAAAAAAAAAAGAGAGAGAGAAAATAGGCAGATCTTCATCCAAAGTCAATTTCTAACAGGGTGCAACCCTTCCAACTCAGAGAGGAGGTGGTGAGAACAGGACATATCAGAAGGCCCTATTCTAAAATATGTAGGAAAGCATATAATTAAAATCAGTTCTAGTAAAGAGTTTGAACTGTTTCCCAGCCAAGGAGTCATGGTATTTTAAGATGGGGAAAAAAGAGTTTGCAAATGGAAATTTTTTAATCTGAAATAGAGAGAATCTTCTTAGAGTATAGACAGCAGCACTGCATTTCGTAGATCTTTTACACTTTGATAAATAATGATAATTTGCTGAAGATATAAGATCATGGTTAGTCTTTCTAGTTCAGCTAGTCAGCTGTATTTTTCTGGAAACTGTCTTACCTAATAAGGTCTGACCCTATAGAATCACTTCAGTGAATGGAGAGCATATCCACAGAAGGAAACAGTATTAGTGTTATTTCAGTTGGTGCTAGCGTTGATCTTAAGCAGACAGCAAATCAGTAGCTCAGTGTGTTGGAAGGTGAACTCTGCTCTTGGAGGTATGCTCTCTTTGAGATAACACATAAATCCCACATTCTGGTGATTGTTAAATATATAAGGCACTTCATATGAGATTAGACATGGTAATTTAATCTTTCTGATATGTACAACTCACCTTCAATTTCTGCTTGAGCTTTCATAGTGTTTTCCAACTGAGCATATACTTACTGTTATACAGTGCTACATAGATATCATAAGTGATGTAAGTCACAAGCCATGATTGCTTTTAAGTCTGGTATGATATGTTCTGTTTCTGTTCTCATATGCAGACAATTAATCTTGTTCATGCAAGTGCATTTAAGTCAGTTCTTGGCCCCTTGGAATTGAAAGGTCCATGCTTAAGAGCATATTTACAGACTTGTAGTGATATTTTATAGACTATATATCAGTTTATAATGTGAATTAAACGACATTAATATATAATTTCTGTTGATTTTTTACTTTGTTAGTTAATTGTCAGAATGGGCGTATGTTATCTTTTCAGAAATATTTTCACCAATTTGACAGAAGGATATTTTATCTTTTCTTTGTAGCTCACAGCTGTAAACAACCAGAAACACCGAGTCATGCTAATGTTGCAGGAATGGATCTTCCGTCTCTTGGTTATACATTGATTTACACTTGTCAGCCAGGCTTCTTCTTGGCAGGAGGATCAGAGCACAGAGCCTGTAGGTCTGATGGCACATGGACTGGGAAGGTTCCAGTTTGTGAAGGTAAGCTCTTCTGTTGCCTGCTGCATCTGCCATCTGTCATATTTCAGTGCTTTTCTTTACTTGCAGTTGGCACATGTACACCAACAATTTGGTTGGGCCCAGTCAGCACATTTTTATGAAAGGCAGGTCCTGCTTGATGATCCAAATCTCGTTCTATAGCAAAGTGACCTGCTTAGTGGTTACTCAGTACTTGGCACTGGTGAGACCACACCTTGAATAGTGTGTGCAGTTTTGGGCTCCTCGCTCCAAGAAAGATTTTGAGGTACTGGACTGTGCCCAAAGAAGAGGAATGAAGCTGGTGGAAGGTTTGCAGCACGAGGCTTATGAGGAGAGGCTAAGAAAGCTGGGGGTCTTTATCCTGGAGAAAAGGACATTGAGGAGAGACCTTATTGCTCTCTATAACTACCTGAAAAGAGGTTGTAGCAAGGTAAGTGTTGGTCTCTTCTTCAAATTAGCAAGTTATGAGAGGAAATGGCCTAAAGCTGTGCCAGAGGAGGCTTAGGTTGGATATTATGAAAAAATTTTAGGAAAAATAGGAAGCGTTGTCAAGCACTGGAACAGGCTGCCCAGGGAAGTGGTGGAGGTAGATGTGTAGATGTGCAGATGTGGCATTTAGAGCCATAATGTAGCAGAGGACTTGGTAATGTTAGGTTAGCCATTGGACTCTAAGATCTTAGAGGTCTTTTCCAACAAAAATGATTGAATGATTCTGTAGTAATATTTGCAAAAGGTGCCTAAAGTCCAAAAAGATGTCTGAATCACTGCATGAAATTAATCCATAGGGTTTATTATTATTTTCTATTTTTATTTAAGGAACTGTATCCTACTAGAAAACAAAATGTATCTACTTTTTCCTTGCTGTTTCAACCTTTAATTTTGTTTCTAGTTTTTCATACCCAGTTTGTCACGGTAGGACATGAAAAACACCATAGCCAAGCCATGATGAGAAAGGTGGTTTTCATGTGAGATAAAGAATATACTCAAGTGTAGGAACTGTTTGGATTTTTTTTTCCTGAATAACTAAGGGCCTTTTCAGATTACTGTTACCTAATGTTTCAGATGTGGTTATCCCCAGGGCTCTTACAGAGTCATTCAAAGCCTTTGTAGCCAAACACTGCTACTTGGAAGGGAAATAGGAAATGAATAGTTTGTATTACTAAAAAGCAGGTGTCCTGGAATTGCATGCCAGACAAGTGCTGGGGGAAAATAAAGCAGAGCTTTGGGAAAGTGCTAGAAAGCTAGCAGCCAGGAAGCTTATGGCTTGTTCGGTACTTGGAAAGTATTATAGCAGGCCAAATGTGATTCATAGATTGTATTTTGATTCAAGAATTTTCTGCTGCTGCTGTTGAAAGAAGTAGTATTAGTTGTACTACTTGATAGTAAGGAAACTTTTAGAGTTTTTTTTTTTTAAATATTAAGTAGTAGCTATGAGTGTATCTATATTGTCATATAGCTTAGTTTCCCAATGTTCTGAAAAAATGTTACAGAAATTTTAAAAAATTTAGGATCAGATGTATTTTTTCTTCCTTTTTAGCAGTGGAGGAAGCTAAGAATGAGCAATATATTGCAAAGTGTTAACTCCAATTACATAAAGTAAAATATCTCTTAAATACTTTCGGTTTTGGCTATACAGCAAGGTGAAATATCTCTCTGATGGAGCAGAGAAGAACACCAGCTCAGGTTGTTCACCTCTTATTGTGAACTTCACAAAAATAGCTTGGAAATGGATGAAAAGGAATAAAATGTTTGGAGCTGAGAGCTCGAAAAAGATGCGTAGGGGAATTAAACTAGTATTTGATCCTTTAAATGCAAAATTGAAATCTTGGAAGTCCTACTCAAATATCTGGACCTAGAAACTTAAACTTCATAGTTAACGAGTTTTAGTTTTGGATTTGTATCTAACATTTGTATTTAAGTTTTATTGTGTGTATTTCTTCAAAATAAAATAGCTTCATCTTGAGGAAATGATAATGTCCTAATGCATTTAGTTCATCATCTTCTGTGGTGGGAGAGCTTCTGCTCTAAGCAAATAAATTATATTCTCCAACTTCCAGTTCTCCTATCACCTGAGCAGTTTGAGATACTGCGGACAGTCTCTTCTGTTTCTTTCTTTCTGTTGTTATCCTTTAAAGAATCAGGGACCTTCTTCAATATTAAGAGATTAAGACAACACCTATGGGTTTTCAGTCTTGAACACAAGATGTCTCACTCAGTACTCTTGAAGTTAGTTGTCCTGGAGAGAAACGATTTCAAGCTCCCTTTGTTATGCGTGTCTTCACTTTTTGGTCTTACATTGCGGTCAATGCACTGTTCACTGTTCCTAATCCAAGTGACATAGCCAGGATTAGATGATATTTTAGAGGGCATCTCACATATGGTCCAGGACTATAAATTCTGAAACCTGGATTCTGAAGTGAAACCCTGCACTGTTTGACTACTGAAAATTACTTGATAGCATCCAGGTGCCTGATTTAGGAGGATATCAGGGAACAGAAGAAATTTGTGTGCAAGTGCTCCTGTGATACTAAGGTTTGATACCAACTGAAATCTCATTCATATTTGAGTTTTAAACATCATCTTATATTTTTTTTTAACAAATTAATTCCATGATGGAAATTATTTTATTTGTTTTTGAGTAATATTTTGCTACTGATTTGTCTTTATATCATTTATTCTTTCTAACAGCTGGTTCTAAAATATTAGTGAAGGATCCCAGACCAGCACTGGGAACACCAAGTCCCAAACTAAGTGGTAAGTACGCCAAGGTTTATATAGTTATAAACCATTTCTGTAGAAAAGACAGTGATGATCAGTTTAGTGAGATTGCACTGAGTGGTTTAGAAGGTGTAAAGGATATTAGATTAGGCACTAGATTAACAAGAGGGAAAAGATAATTAAATTATTCCCTAATTTTTAAGTCCATATACCATATGGTATAATTTATATATATATATACAATTTCTGTTGTGTAATGAGAGTTTTATTGGTTTCACTGGAATCACTGTGTTCTGTGTAAGAATCTATGCAATTTACCTATTTAGAAACCATACTACTCACCTTGAAATAATTTAAAGATGTTTTGCAGTTTTCTTCAGTCCTGCACTTTTTTACATGTTGCTAATTTAAATTGTTTTACCTAAATACTTAGTATTACCCTTGAACTTAGCCTCCAAAAAAGCTAATTTTAGCTGAGACAAGGTAATCTCTCCAATTCTGGCTAAAGTCTCGGGTTTTAACAGATTTGCTGAAGACCATATATGAATGTCCTGACAAGAGAAGCTCTCTGTCCATTAAAGAGATTTTTTTGAAAAGAGCAGTCTCCTTAACTAAAATTAACCTTTGACAATAATAAACCTACTGAATTTCTCCTGATAATGAATAAGATTTAAAAGTGGTACTTTAGCATATGGCAATTTGGGGGCTTTTTTATTTTAACATTTTGTGTACTAGTTCAAAACTGTATTTTTCAGTGATGTGCTGCTAAATGGTAGACATCAAGTTTTTAGTTCAGAAAATTTTCATTCATTTTATGCAATCCTAATTAACTGCCAATATAGCACATAAAGATCAGTTTTCCTAAAAGTAGGAACATTTATTTCAGGCACATTACAAATCAACAGCATCAGAGCATTTTCACCATGTGATTTCCTTGCTTGCATGTCCAGTATCTTCATGTTTTTTCAAGAAACATAGACATATATACATACACATACAGAGATGGAAAAACTAGGAAAGCTCCTTTGCCCCTCATGGAGAAGACAAGCTGTCTTTTTGTTGCATAAAATTAATGATGAAGGAAAACTGTGGGTATTCCAGTGTGCTCCAGTCTTGGATTTAGGGATATCTTGAGAGAGAAAAGGGCAAATATTCTTCTCTGCTTATCTGACATGGGATGCCAATGCACACATGAACACAGAGCTTTAAGTTCAGTGTGAATTACTTTAAATAATGTGAAAGTGCTGATTTTAAATAGTGATTCTTATAGGAATAATTCTGATACCTTACTTTGAGAAGCGTAGTAAGCCCATCCTAAATCACTTTTAATTTAATTGTTTAAAAGGTATCTCATGTTAAGATTTTAAGGATTTGCATGTATCACTTTTTACGTCATAGGTAGCTTTTTTAATTTTGGTGGGGTTTTTTTGTTGCTGGAATAGCATTACTTAAATTAATCATTTTTCAGTTTGCTAATGATAAATATTGAATGTGAGGGTATAAATCTAGTGTATTTATTCCCCAGCAGACTATGACCTGTTTTAAATTTTAAATTAGAGATTTTTTTTTTTTTTTTCTCCTGGTGAAGCTCATAATATTTTTAAGCATTCAATGACAATACAAAACTTCTTATATAAATTTTTCATTAGAAAAATTGACTCATTAATAAAGAAAATGTTTATAATATTTCATGTCATTTAAAGAAAATGCTTATGAAAATTTTGATATCTAAATAGATACTAATTTCTGCAAAATTTAACGCTAGCCATATATCCCTAGCTGTCTGTTCTGGCAGAGAAAAGATTCTGCAGTGAGTGGAATATGATCTTCTGGCTAAAGCTTTTAGAATTTGTGAAACTGTTAAACTCTGGGACAGGTCCATATTTTAGGAAAAAAGCAAATGAAGATGTAGCTGTGGTTGTGTTCTTCAGTGCAAATACGTTTCTTTCATAAAAGTTCATGCCAGGTTTCTATGTTTTATATCTGAAAATTATGCCTAGTAGATTTTTAAGAGTACAGGAAAGAAAATGCTAATATTTATCATACATTTTGTTAGTTATTTGAGTTTTTAAGTACTAAATATCACAAAATGGATTGAAATATGTTTTCATCTGTATAGTTCCTGATGATGTATTTGCCCAAAATTATATATGGAAAGGATCTTACAATTACAAAAGCAAGAAGCAACCCATGACTTTGACAGTCACCAGTTTTAATGCAACTTCGGGAAGAGTAAATGCAACACTTACAAACAGCAATATGGAATTGCTGCTATCAGGTATGGGCTAAGGAAAATGAATTTCCTTTTTTTTTTTCATTTTTCTGTCTTACATATATTGGTTTCCTGTAACTTTCTGCATAACTTACACTTTATTATCTTATCAAAGAAATTTTCATTGCATTTCCAGTTCCTTTTCAAAGGTAGGGATTTTTCCACTTCTTTCCTCCCCCATTTTTTTTTTTTTTTTTTAACTTTTCGAAATTTTTACTATTTGGAGTTAATAGCCAACAAGGGGTGAAAGAATCATAGTAATTCTCATGTTTCTCTTTTAAACATTTTAAATAAACTTCAAGTACTGTTACTGAGATTTCCTTAATTCTTAATTATAAAATTTCCCCACAGTAGCCTAATGACTAATAATAAATATGATGAGATTGATATATTTTGACCTAGAAAGTTAGAGATACCTTATGAACATGCAAAGAAACTAGAGTTGACATTTGGTAGATTTTCTAAGTAAGAAAAACAAAATTTAGAATCATAGAATTGTTTAGGTATAAAAAGACTTCTAAGATAACCAAGATAACCTAATACTGCCCAATCCACCACTGAACCATGTCTCTGGAAGTGCCACATGTACACATCTTTTAAATACCTCCGGGGGTTGTGACTTCACTACTTTCCTGGACAGCTTGTTCCAATGCCAGACCACCCTTTCAGTGAAGATTTTTTTCCTAAGATTCAATCTAAACTTCTTCTGGCACAACTTGAAGCCATTTCCTTTTATCTGACCACTTGCTGCTTGAGAAAAGCACCAAAACATACCTTGCTTCAACTTCTTTTCAGATGGTTGAAGAGACGATGTAGTGTCCCTTCAGTCTCCTTCTTTTCCAGACTAAACAACCCAAGTTTCCTCAGACTCTTCTCATAAGACTTGTGCTCCAGACCCTTCTCCAGCTCCATTGCCCTCCTCTGGGCATGCTCCAGCACTTCCATATCTCTCTTGAAATGAGAGGCCCAAAACTGAATGCGGGATTTGAAGTGTGGCCTCACCGGTGCCAAATATGGGGAAATGATCACTGCCGTGGTACTGCTGACCACCCTATTTAATATACAAGCCAGGATGCTTTTGGCCTTCTTGGCCACCTGAGCACACAGAAGGATCATGTTCAGCCATGACTAGCACCCCCAGGGCCTCCCAAGCCTGTAGAGTTGCCTGGGGTTGTTGTGACCCAGGTGCAGGCTCATTGATCCAACCTGTCCAGATCCTTCTGCAGCGCCTTCCTGCTCTCCAGCAGATCAACGCTCCTGCCCAGCTGCAGTATCACCTGCAAACTGACTGAGGGTACCTTATCCAGATTGTTGACAAAGATACTAAACAGGACTGGCCACAGCATTGAGCTCTGGGGAACACCAGTGGTGACTGGCCACCAGCTGGATGTAGCTCTAATCAACACAAATCTCTGAGCTCATCCAGCCTGTCAGCTTTTTAACTCAGTGAAGAGTCCACCTGTCCAACCCATAAACAGTCGGTTTCTCCAGGAGAATGCTGTTGGAAATGGTGTCAAAGGTGTTACTAAAATTCAGTGAGACAACATCCACAGCCTTTCTGTCATCCACTGAGTCACCTTATCATAGAAGGAGCTCAGAGTAGTCAAGCAGATCTGCCTTCATAAGCCTATTTGGCTGGGCCTGATCTCCTGGTAGCTGAGAGGGGTGGTCTACAGGAAGGATGTAATGAGCCACAGCATCTGTGTTTCTGCTGAGATCTTATTTCCCAGTACTGAGTAGAGTGGTGAATTTTTATCACTACATTTGTCTGTCAAGTTATTTTGTAGGTGTCCTTTGAAGAATCACGCCTGGGAGTCTGGACTGTATGTGTTCTGACTAATAACCATGTTTGTCTTGGCTGTGTGTGAATTTTTTCTATCATATTAATTCCATCCATGTAATTTCTATGAATATACCAGGAACAACAGATGTAGTGTTTTGTATATTTAGAATTAGAAAAGTAAACCGCTGTGTTTTCTCGCTGAAAACATTCCTCCTCCAAGTAAAAGGTTCCTTCAACTAGACACAAATGTGAATCCAAATGCCCTTTTCCACTCTACATATAGGCATTACACATGACATCAGGTAATTAATTTTTTATTTCCCTGTTCTACAGATAGAACACTGAGATTTTGTATACTGAAAGGGTATCTTAGGGCCAGGGAAGTAGGGATGTATCAAAAAATGCATTTACATGCCAGGAAGTTGAATTCGCCTATACTCGGTTTGTAGTTTTCTCAAATGAAAAGTAGTTCCCTCCTCCTGCATCATTTACTGTTTTGCATTCCATCATTTGGTGCATCTATTTCTACTTCTTTTTATTTCGACACCTGTGCTTGCTGTAATTATATGTAGAATAAACCTATCTTGCCAAGGCTCAATCATTTGAGCTCAGTGCAGTGTTAACATGAAAGTAAGTCTTCTCATTAGCTCAGAGATTATTTATATGCAATGATACCTCCTATAGGGCAGTCACCAATCCTTAATGTGGAGAAGACTTTTGTTTTTTTCATTTAGGCATGTACACAAGAAACATGAGTTAGGAATCCTTGCCCATGGAAGATGAAATCACTAAACATTTTGTGGTATTTTAATTTCATTTCCAAATTAACAAATAATGATATTTGGGTTCTAAATAATTATACTGCAGGAACAAGAATGAGTCAATAATTATGTCTACAAACTAAATAAGGTTGCATACAAGTCTTCTCATTAGTTGGAAGAAACTGTTTTGTAACTGACCATACTAACTGATGAAGAACAATCCACAATTTAAAAAAATATTTTCAAATTTAATTTTTTTTTAATTTAGCAGCAACTTTTGGAATAGAATTTTTGTGTGGATCTTCCTATTATCACATTTTCTATGTAATGACTAAATTATATATATTCAAAGTAGGAATGTGAGGTTTAAATATAATCTTCCTGATTCAGAGCAATATTCTCCGTTTCAAATCAGATTGCTGTCAATGTTCTGCCTAGGGCTTGAAGTAACAGCTGTGTGTATGGGGTTTCCCTCCTCTCCTCTCGACAGGCTAAGCTAAAAATGGTTTCTATTGAAATCTTATGATTATTGAAATAATTTCAAAATAGAGTGCATCTTTCTAAACAAGCAATGTTGACAATCGGTACCTATTCTTCCTGCTTTTCCTCTTTAATACAAGAGATGATGTGTTTATTCTCAAAGATGACATTATTTTTCTAGTCAACACAAATATGAATTTTTAAAACTATATTCTACAGGAGTGTATAAAAGCCAGGAAGCTCGGCTAATGCTCCACATATATCTCATTAAAGCACCCTCCCATACATCTGCAAGCAAGTTGAAAGAGGAAAAATGGGCTATGGATGGTTTTGTGAGTATATTTCTGCTACAAAAGAAAGGGAATTTTTTTTTTTTGTATGATTGAAATCATGCTGGTTTTACACCCAAAAAATCCTGAGACACATCAAATGGAATCTTGTTAGCAAGGCTGATTCATTAAATTACATGAAAAAATTTTTATGAAATGCTGGAGACCAGTCTGAGGGAAAATGTGGGAACAGTCATAGAGTGTAGGCAAAATTATAATGCATGTTAGTACAGAAGCCTTTCTCATAGGTCTCTTTATTCCAATATATTTAGCAATTTTATCATAATTAAACACAAAATCAATTTATAATAATATTATATTATATTAATACAATAACAATTTTGATCATTCTATTAGCATACATGTTTTACTTTTTGGTGATATTTTTAGAAATATCTTGAAAAAGATTAAATGTCACATGTATGTGGAAAACAAAATAAATTACTCCAATTTAGCATTAGGCCCCTTGGGGTTCTGGGTCTGAGTTTATTCTTTTAAACAAAGAGGAAGAGAGTACATAACTGAGAGGAGGAGAGGTAAAGGAGAGGGTTAAATAGCCCAAATTTCTGGGATGTGATTAAACCATGAAAAGGAAATGCCTTCCAAGAATAGATAGAGAAAAAAGTAGGTTTTTTAGAAAATAAAAAGTCTAAAATTATTTGGATAAGGATAAACACTCATACATCCTTACTACACCATCTAATTTTTCAAGGCATTTGTCTATTTTCTTATTTTTCACCTATTGGTTAAGCACTACAGGGACACTGCAATGTGTGCACATGCCAAAAGAAAAGAAGAAGTGTACATCGAATTGTACACACAAATTCATATTTTTATAACAAGTGACACTGATTGAACATTTTTTTTTAAAAGTGCAGAATGAAAACCTTAAACTAAACTCATTAAGGAATAAATGTACTAGTAAAAAGACTTATCTCTCTTGGCTTGTGCAAACTTTAGGCTTCACAAACATGGTTCTGAGGTTGCAAACACAAGCAATTTACATTCAGACTTTTAAATATACAAAAGTAGACAGTATACTCCCTACTTTCCATATGCTATTTACATACTGTTCTTACTTGACCTTTTTTTTCTTTGAGTCTTGGAATAGCACAAAGAGGCTGCTTTAGCCTAAAGTAAAAAATTCACCTAAGAAAGGCACCCAGTCTTCAGTGAAAACATAGCTTCAGGTCACTGCTGAAGACATACTGTGTCTTGAGAAAGGGAAGCTTAAGGGAAAAGCTTGAAGGAACCTACCTAGAAAACACTGAATTTAAACCTAATAACTATTCTTAGAAGCAAGTATCTGTCTAGTTGTATACAGTGCACTACTTTAGACTGTACTTACTGTAATAAGAGAGATAATCATAGCATCACAACCATCCCCTCCCTCCCACAAGCCTTTTAGTTTATACTAGCATATTTTGCCCTTGTACCAAAGACTTATTCAATATTCTTCTGGTCCATGGCCATATAACTAAGTACTTATTGGGACAGGCACTTAGAAAAGTCGTAAGAACTTTCAAATAATTTGAGGATTTTAAAATTTGGTTTAAAGCTAGCTATTAAAACCTCAATATTTGCATCCTTAGGATTATACGCAATATTTTTCAACCTACTTCCTAAACAAAACAGAAAATTGTGAAGTGTATAAGAGATTAGAAGTACTGACATTTGAACTACCAAAAACTTTAGGTCTTAGTGGTTTTTAAAAAATACAGTTAAAGGTAGTATAAGGTATCATATGTGACCATAAACCACCATGTCTCAGTTGTGCCTATAACAGTCCTGTCTTTTCTTTTCAACTTTATATATAAATTTCCTAGAAAAATAGGGTTTTTACAATGGGGAATAACAGCTACCAGTCAAGCATTTTAGGATATAGAATAGAATAGCTCCCTTTCAAATAGATACACGTAACTTTTAACAAACTTTTCCCTGTTTAATTCAAAGTACTTTTTGTTTACAGGTTTCTGCTGAACCTGATGGAGCAACATATGTTTTTCAAGGATTCATCCAGGGTAAAGATTATGGACAATTTGGGCTTCAAAGAATAGGTATTCAACAAATTCTAATTCTTCTATTTCTTTGCTAGTTCATTGTTCCACATTCTGTTTTATTCTATCCAGTAGTATGAGAGATGTTAACAAAATCTGCAGGATGTTAACAACATTGACATTTTATAGAATATTGAGATATTAATATCTTTAAACTGTCATTTAAGTGGTAGTTACAAATAAGTTTTAAGGAGCTATAGATGGCTTGCAATCTACTCCTTAGTATACATATTCATTTGTAATATTTTGAGCAATTTTTTTATCCAATTATGTGTAAAATGCATTTAGTTTCCTATCTTAATAGCTATCTAGAAAACCCATGTTGTAGAATGCTCTGATAAACTGATTTCTTGCTTATGGTGCTGAAACACCATTTAACCTAAACATTTGCTAGAAGAGGGAAACTGCTAAATATTTGCCGGTAAATACTTAAATTACTTTTAAGAAAAAAAAAGTCTTACTTGATAAGTGTTGATCTCCTAAAAATTAACTTCCTGTGTCTATACTAAGAGAGCTTTGGTAACAGAGCTGTGGTGACAACATTCTGTTGTGCTATTTAAGAAAATAATTTCATTTTCTTTTCTAATGTGTTCTTAAGAACTGTGATATTTCTCCTTCCATGAGAATTTGAATTTAGTTAATACTGAATTTTAAATGATAAAATACTGTTGGGAATGCCTTAGAAGAGGACTTCTTTTTCACTAATATAATGGCTGTTTAGACAGAGTGCTTACCTTCAGGTAAAATTCCTATATGTGGATGGAAAATTATGTTCTTTCAGCCGCAAAGTATTGTCCATTCTTATTTTTTTCAGTAAAATCAGGAAATTCTTTAATTATTGAAAGTGCTGGAAGGAAGGAATGTAAAGTCAAATTTTTCTCTTTTCACAGTTCTAAGTCACAGTAAAATATACTGTTTGGGATCTTGTTTTCACTGTAATTTCATATGCAAATTACTTTGCAAGAATTTTTAGAAATATCTTTATCAAGAAATGTTTTCTTTAAATGAATATAAGAAGTTATTTACTTTTATTAACTTCTTTAAAATATTTGAAAGTCATCTAAGAAAAATTAAAATGCAATACTTCCTTGGCAAATTGTTTTGATAGATTATTATAAAAATTATATTTGTTCATTTGATTTTTGGATTATATGTTTGATATTATTTTCTATAATATATTTAAGATACTTTTATTGGTGTATAAATTTGAGGAAAAGAATGATTCAGAGTCAAATTCTATATAAGATTTAATTGTAGCTAATATAGTCAATAATATTGCTTTAAAGAGATTCACAATCTTTGAACATATTTTGTTTAGTGTGCTTACCACTTCATTATTTCATGTGCACAAACACAAAATTAGCTTCTCTGAAATAAAATATTTTGATTGTTGTTCCCACACAATTTTCCTCACAGCCTGGATGGTTGTTTGGGGTCTTTTTTTGTGTCGTTTTGTTTTTTTGTTTTTTTTTTTTTTAATTTCTCTATATTGTCTTATATGGTCAAGAAAGTCAGAAAATGTTATGACCTAAGTGATTCTTAAAAGATCCAGTTAAAATCTTGAAAATTAACTTTGAAGATGCATTACAGAATCACAGAATCAACTAGTCAGGAAAAGACCTTGGAGATCATCAGGTCCAATCTATGCCCTAACATCACCTTATCAACTAAACCATGGCACTAAGTGCCACATCCTGTCTTTCTTTAAACACCTCCAGGGACGGGGACTCCACCACTGCCCTGGGCAGCCCATTCCAATGCCCAAACACTCTTTCTGTAAAGAATTTTTTTAATAATGTCTAGTTCATTGTTATAACCTTCCGTCACATTTAAAAGGTGTGTAACTGGTCTGTGTAGATAATATAGATAATGTATTCTTCAGCCATGCCGGAGGTCATATTTCTATTTTTTCATCAATATCTGGCTTTAGCTGTTCAAAATTGTTCCTGTCTCTTTGACTTTGTGTATCAATAGCAGCACCTAAGGAAGTAATGAATTTTCAATTTGCCTTTTCAGGTGATTGACCTTTTCCTTGATAGTATGTTTGGATTTTATATATGTAGAATTTATTAATTACTGAAATATACAAATATCACCAGTAATATAATGAATCTAACATAGGCATTATCAAAAATTTGACTTTTCGTATCACAGTACTGTAATGTGTTTTCATTACATACAAAAGCTGAATCCCATGCAGAATTATGCTGTAAGATATGTACTGTACCAGAGTAGGTGTACTGTTCTACCAACATGTGTCATACACATATTAATCAGAATATGGTGCATATTAAACTTCCAGGTGGTCTCAGCATACAGCTGCATGTATGCAGCAGAACATGTGATGATGACCTGGTAACGAGGTTTTATTGAATTCCAAAGACCGTGGAGTAGTATGTGCTGCTGATAACAGACACATACATATACGATATGACTTGTTTTTTCTTATTTTTTTTTTAGGTCTTAACATGTCTGAGGGTTCAAATTCTTCTAATCAACCACACGGTACAAATAGTAGTTCAGTGGCCATTGCTATCCTTGTGCCTTTCTTTGCCCTTATATTTGCTGGTTTTGGCTTTTATCTTTATAAACAAAGGTAAGTACAAATTATATATACAGAATTCCTCTACTCTTCTTAAGTGTTGTTGATTTTTTTTTGTCTTCAGTTTTTGCTAGTGTAAATAAAGTTTTCTGTAAAACAACAAAGGCTTTGCAAAATATGCATGTAGACAGTTCTTCCTACATCTATTAAGATCTGGTAAAATAACTAAGACACGAGTTTATTATACGGCTCTGTACTTTCATTCCTACCTATTTAAAATTTTATAAATTTATCTCTTTATGATAAAATAGATGCTGTAAATTATTGGCATATGCTGAATAATAGAATTGGTAGATTTTGTATGTATTTACAATAAATTGCCTTTATTCATTTCTTCATGTGACAGAATCAAGTCATATCCTGAGTAATTTATCTTAATGCCTGACCAGTTTATTTCCATACAATATATGCAAACATAATGTCATCAAGAGATTTCATTGTGAAACTGTTCCTGCATCTGAAATTACTCATTCATATGCAATTATGTTAAATAGCCACCACTCCTTTCAGTTTTATTAGTCTAAGTCAACAGTTTTGTTCATGTTACCAAGAGCAGTATTAATTCTTTGGATGCAGTAAGCTTCTCCTGTAGCTTTAAAGCATTTGATGACTTAAGAAATCTTAATTACTTTAATGCCAAGACAATTCATTGCATGCTAACTGCCAAAATGGTGATTTACATCTGATAGTCTTACAATAATACTAGTAATATACATTACAGGATAACATTAGTTTAAAACATGTACCATCACTTTTAATTAGTACTACTTGTTTTCAACTGCTTCAGCATATGAAAAATTGCCCATGTAATTTTTTATGTATTTGCTATTAGCTGTATGCTGTAAGCACAATATAGTATGCATTTTGTATAGCAATATAGATCAAAAGCTTTTAAGGGTTTGAACTTTGATATTTTGAGTTACTTAGTGAAAAAGAGCATTTCAGCTATAAACTTATTCTTGGTAAAACTGCTGAATCTCCACAGGGAAAAATAAAACCTCAGTTATCTGACTGGGGAATTATTGTGTCTTTCCAAGATTTTGTTGTACTCTAAAATCTGATCATCCAAGTGGAATGGATAACAACTTGGATAATGGGTAATAGATAGAATAACAATGGATAGTCTCTTCTAAGGTTGTTAATGAAGTTTCTAAGTGAACACCATTTTCAAGGAATCATAAAGCCCTTAAACTTCAATAAAGACAGTACTAATTCTTAGCATAAATATTGTAAAAAAATTCAAGATGTCCTATTTAGCGCCTATAACTGGAATTAGGAGCTAAATTCTGTTCTGATTCTTAAACCATATTAAGCCAGTGAGGAAAACTGCAGTTACAAATGTTCTGTCTTTCTTCTACAGGACTGCACCTAAAACACAGTACACAGGATGCTCTGTACACGAAAATAATAATGGACAAGCTGCTTTTGAAAACCCCATGTATGACACAAATGCAAAGTCAGTGGAAGGGAAAGCAGTACGATTTGACCCCAACTTGAACACTGTTTGCACAATGGTGTAATGTGGTAATGATTTGTCTTCAAAGTCTGAAAATTGACACACAACACAGTGCACACACAGTTCACGGATTTAAAAAAACACAAAAAAAGAAATGAAAAAAAAAATTAAAGCACACTTTTCAGGATCTAGTGGGTCACCTTTTCCTGAGGATGATAGGCAAGTCTGGGTTGTAGTTATTTTCTTTTGATTTTGTTTTTCATAAACTGGATCAGAATTCTTCTTTGTGTATGCCACGGAGAGTTTTAAAAAAATTTGCTGCACTCCATGAGTGCTACTCACATTTTATTTGCTTTTTTAAAAAAGGAGGTTATTCTAAAACATAAAACATATTTGCATATATTGGAGGAGCATCCACTATCAGTATTCTGTGCTTTATAAAAACTATAATAGAGGGACTGGGTTAAAAAAAAAAAGATATAGGTAGAAAATAAGAGCTATACTTACAGGAGACAATAGGTCACTGATTTCTCTTTAACAGTCATATGCTACATCTTTCTCATGAATTTGTATCTTTTTTCTTTTTCAGCCCGTTAAGTATTTTATTTTTCTCAGAACCGTTGAATTTCTAAGTCCAGGATATAGTATTTAGAAATCAGCAAGGATAACTTACTCTTTTCATATTACAGGAAAAAAATTAAAATTTCATGTTCTTATAAAATGAATTTTATTCCCTGCTTTACATCTTGCTTCATTTTCATGTTCCAAGTCAAGCTTGTTTTCTCTGTTTCTATTAACAATACCCACAAATTGTAATGTTTTTATATTTCTTTTGTCAATCATATATCTAGACAAATTTTAAAATTAAGAATCTAATATGAATTGAGCTTTGTATGTGACTATGTTCCTTTAATGTTGAAGAACATTCAGGAGTGAACATCTTACATTTGTTTCAAAATTTAAAACATAATTTAGTATTTCCTATTAAAAAGGGCAGTTAATGAAATCCCTATATCAAAAATAGGAGTCCATTTTTCAGTCCAATTCACTTAAAACTAGGCCATATCCCACCTGTTTGTTCATTCAGCATTTTGACAAAATGTATGCACAAAGCATGATGCGATCCCATTGAAATTGATGGATTCTGAGAGACTTCAATGAACTTTGGATCAGATCTACAAGGCAACAGGAAGTTATAATTTGGAAATACTCTGTTTTCACATCTATTTTATCTATATATTCCGTACTCTATGGAAACAAATTCTTACAGCTCATTTAAAATTGAATATATTACCATAGTGCAATGAAAAAAAAAAAATATATATATATATAAAGCCATGATTTTATTAGGGACAATCCATTCATTTTAGGGACAATTCAGATTCCACCGCCCTCAAATACAAGTTTTAGACATTCCAGAATCACTTCTAAGGAAATGCGATTTTTAGTTTTACAGTTATTTCATATCAGAATTATTCAGCGGGAACTCAGTAATTTATTTGATGTAGGTCATTGTCTTCCATTCATAGCATGACTCACAAATGCTGTGTGTTAGCCAGTGTGAATTATCTGTTATTGTCCCTTTCAGACATTAATAATTCTGTGAAAATAACCTTTTTATTACAGTAATAGAGAGTGCCTACCAAAAATCATTGTACCCAGGATTGCTGCTTGGATTTCTATAATGTTTGATGAATTTCTTATAAATCATTTTACAACACTTTGTTTTGAATATTCATACAACCCTGTCAAACTGTATTCTACTAAAAGGATGCTGTTTTATATTTTATACCATTGGTTGTTATTTATTCTTGTTTATTCAAATGACTGCAATAACTATTATTCATTCATTAATGTTAAGGTTAATACATTTGAGATCGTTTAAAATGTTTCTTCTGCAACTGGCTACTCCTCTTATATTAATGCATACACTTTTGTAAAGAAGTATATTTTTATGAAAAAGGATTTGTAAAAGTATGATGTAAATTTTCAGTGCAATGTAAACAAAATAAAACCGGACAATTGCTTTTTTTAATCACGTCTCTTCTTTGGAAGATGAGCTTTAAACTTATTTAAGTTGGGAAGACGAGAAAATAACCAAATTAAGAATTCAAATTTGGTATTCTTGTGGGTCTTAAAATCATGTTAATTTTTCTGAATCTTTCTGCAAATTTTAGGTGAAGTTGTAAGATTTAGAATTACTTTCAAAAATAATTGATGAACACAATGTTTAAAGCTGTTTATTTTCTAAAATTAGTTTTCGGTTTTACTTGAAGAAACAGTTTTACAGAAAAATAGGCCTACCATTGCCAAGCCAGTGGAAAGTACAAAAAAATAATTAAAATAAAAAAGTTATTTAGAAACCTTTAGCATTCACCAAGGTTGTAGATAGCCTACTTTGATTATTATTTTGCTACTTTTTCTCAGAAATTTGGAGAACATATTAACAGTGCATACAACATTTTCTGGCATTAAAATGCCCCAGTGATTCTTTTAATGACATTGAACTGGAAGGAGGGATGTTAATTATATTACTATAATATTGAAACTGTATTTTAACGACCCCTTTCACTTACAAGCCTGTAAAGTGGATGGAAAATCCTGATCTGAAATGCTAGTCATAGAATAATGGGGGGTGGAGGAATAGTCTAAAATTCCTTTGTGAATTTGCTGCTCTACATAAATTAAAAATGCCAATTCAGGTCCATTTTGAAATTGCTGAAAATTGTGTTGTTAAATACATTAAAGAAAGAAGCATGGAGTCAGCATAAAAAGCAAGAGGATTATGTTTTCGAGGGGGAGGAGGTGGTGTTCTTGAGCAACTTGGTTCACTCTGCAAAATAAAAAAAATTCCTGTTTTGCAGTAGCCAAAGTAGAATATAGAGTTAAGCTCTTCTATTTTTGTTTATGTATTATATGTTTCAATATATAAAAGTAAATAAAACTTACATCAAATTAGTTACACAACTAGCTTAGCTAATATACCCAGCTTGCACTTTTCAAGAATTATATTGACTTCATTGTTATAGGAAATACCCTATTCATAATAGAATTAATTTGGTTAGTTTGTGTGCTTTGGTTTTGTACATTGGATTTGTTTGTTTATTTGCTTGTGGCTTTTTTTTTTTTTTTTTTTTTTTTGGGGGGTGGGGTTTTTTTTTGGGTTGGGTTGTTTTTTTTTTTGATGGGGGAGTGGGATTTTTGTTTGGGATGGGTTTCTGTTGTTTATTTTTTTATTGTAGTTCCTGACATGTTTGACTTGTAAATTATGTGTGAACTGTTTGATTTTCTAGTAGCAGAGTGGCAAATTTTAACTGTGGCAGACAGAATTCCAAGTTTTGGCTGCTTCATTGGCTGTTGTTAGCACAGTCTACCCACTGTCTTTTGTTTTTCTTGGGAAGGTAGCTGAATAGAAGATGCCACTTTGGCTACATTATTCAAGCAAACAGAGTACACAGAGAAAATGTGCATTAATAGAAATTGTCATGCAACTCTGTGAGTCTTTTCAAGATTAAGACAGCTTCTGCAATATTATGGACTGAGGTTTAAAACTTTGTTTAAGATTCTGTAACATTGAGCCCTTTTATTTCTAAATTATCTTCATGTCAAGACCCATCTTGTCCAGTACATGCCATTAGATGACACTATGATCTGGTTCATTACAGGAATCCCAAAACCGCACAGTTTCAACTGCACTCACCAAAATAACAGTTCTAGTAGAACTTCTCGGAAACATCATAAAATTGAGCTTAAAATCTCATATTTTAGTTTGGTTTGCGAAACAGAACTGCCGTTGATATGAAGACATCTTAATCTGGAGGAATTCTTTGACAAAAGTAGAATAAGCTGTTCCTGTCAAAGAAATGGTTTAATGGCTGCACAACTTATAGCTTCTTAGGGAGAGCTAATGGGAAGTAAAGTGAGCCTGTAACCAAGTCATTAAGCTATTAATTCCATATGTGTTGCAGCATCTTTCTTTATAGGATGATCAGAGTTGGAGAAAAATATGCCTTATATAATTTGTTATATTGAAGCCCCAAATTCTTTGTTAGATTAATTTATAAAAGTATTTCGTAATTTCAGATTTTCAGTGGGGATTGATATAGGTACATGAGGAGCCTGGACAACTACTTAAGCAATGGTAAATTCAGCCACCAAGTTCCAGAGCTTCTTTTACACACGTTGCTTGTAGTCTTACTAGCCTTTCATGGTACATCAGAAAATCTACTTAGCATCTCTCAAAAACCCCCAGCTTTCCTTTCATTTCTATGTGTTTCTGTGATTTAATTTTGATTTGGTTGCCAAAAGTTCAGTTAAATGTGATGGAGAAAGATGCACTAGGTTGGTTTTCTGGTAATCCATATTACTGGTTAGCAAATAAACACATTACTTTTCACCTCCTTTTCTGTCTTTCTCTATGAAATAATGTATTCCTACACAAGAGAGTGTTTACATGAGGCAAACATGATATAATGTTTAGGAATGCAATTAGGTTTTAAGACTCCTGCTCTGTATATCTATTTTCCAAAATCTTTTTGTGGTCCCAGATGTTAAATGAATGAAGCCCCGTCATTTATGCACTTAGTTTCAGACTGTCTCCCCCTGTCTGATCATTTTCTTTATCATCTGCTATCTACTGATGTCCTAAGTGACATATAGGACAATCGGAAAATGATTCATCTTTTGGTTTCCTTATGTGGTAAAAGAAGTGCAATAAGTAATAACTCAGGAAAATAATTTTGAATAATTTTAATGTCATCTATTATGCAGAACCAATATTAAATTAACATTTGATTACACAAAAAATATTTCAGTGAAGTAGCTGTGTTCCCATTAATTATCTTCTTGTTTCTGAAACTCAGACAACATAGCATCCTGATTTACTGAACTAGGAGTAAGTGTAGTAATAGTTCTGAAATGTAGGTCCCATCATTTTATGACAAATTATCATTTAAGGCATATATCACAGTAATTATCCAGTGAATAATTAGTCAGTGTTCCATATTTTGCTGCATACCAGTTCTTGCTAAAGCAGCCAGATTAAGCTGATTAGGTCAAAACGCATTTTGTCTAAAGTATATTGAGAGTACACTCGTAGGAAATGCCCTAGTGGCAAAACAGGCTGAAGAGAAGGTAACTTCCAACAAAAGAACTATACATGCATTTTAAGGTAAAAACCACATTAACTAGTGTCTAGAATTTTATGCTCTAGTTGCATGTTCACATTTCTAAGTATTGAATTATATATCTTCTCTGTATGCTGAAGCCATGCCAATGTGATATAGATTATCTCTAAGCACATCTAAAAAAGCCTAGTTGTGTCACATCAGTCGTGCCTGTAATTTAAAATAAAATTATGGTGGATTTTGTCATTGGTAAAAAGCAAAATTAATATAATTGACCTCTTGTAGAGAGCTTTCCTGTCAATAAAGAAATTGATACTACATGTGAATCAGCTAAGATAAATTGTCAATTTCTCTCTGAGAAGGAGATTAAATAGCACAAGTAAAATTCATGAGAGCAGGCAACTGTCCTCATCACAGCCATGGGCTCCAGAGAATCATGTAAAGTGACAAAAGCAATTAAGGAAAATAAAGAGCGGATAGTTGAGGAGGGAGCCAGTTAGGGTAAATGTCTCATATAATTCCTAAGCATCCGGAAGACACTGATGAGCCTATATTTATATATGCTGGATGTATATTTATGCATAAACAGAGCATATAGATACTATATAATTAATAATAAACCAGATATATCCATGCACACATCTAATTTAAATCAAGCCAGTTGTGGTAAGATTTTCCTTATTCTTTGTAATGGAAAGCCAAAATATATAAAATATAGAAAATATACTATATAAATACATTATTGATAACTAGTATGCTACTCTACACAGCATAGGAAGCATATGCCATATGTAGATTATATATATATTGCATATAGTCTAATAAATATGCAATATGCAAATTGTTATATATACTCATTTTTTTTTAGTTATGTGGCTAAGTTAATTTTGCAAGTAGAGGATCCTCATAAAATATTGATTGCTTCAAATTATATTTGCCATATATTGATCCATAACAGTAATGAGTATCCAGTGTCTGAAGTAACATATGTTTCATGTTAAAATAATAGAAAAAGGTACTGTGACAAATGCCATAATATTAATAGACATCTACAGCAATCTGAATAATTAGTAGCCTCATATTTTAAAAAATCTTTAAAACTTTTAATGATCCTTTTAGTGTAGTAGCATAATTCTATTCTTCATGCTTTAATGCTATTCTTCCATTCTAAAAATTTTAATAGTGTCATTATACCACAATAAAAATAGCCAGCTACATGACATTGTCCTTTATCATAGTTCTTGTTACCTCTAAGGGTAAGACCTGGATACCTGCCTATGTGGGATGTCATGACCTTGACAGAGCTTTGTTTTCCCAACTAAACTTAGATTTTAGAAAGATCAAGAGATGCAAACCCTACTCTTATGCAGTGCAGAAATATGATGCAATAGAAAGTAGTGTGCTGCATGCCTTCTTTTATCTATTCTTTTCCACTTTTTAACATACCAAGACTAGATTATCAGAAAACAAAACAAAATTTTCTTCCTCTCTGTATATGAAATTGGCAGAATATGGTGCTTAATGTTAAAGCATTTTCTTCTTTCCATCTTCTTCTTTTAACTGCTGCTGCCTTAGTAAGCAGAAAAGGTGAAAAGCCAAAAAGAGAGATTAATAAAACAGCATTATCAGCCAAATCTTTCCCTAGCTGGGACACTAGAGAGTCAACAGATAATACATCTGCTGTTGGACTTGATGACCTTGAGGGTCTTTCCAACCTAAATGATTCTATGATTCAATGCTACTGTGCAACGTGAACAATTTGAAAGGATTCTAGGACATCCATATAGCAGTTGTAAGCGATACAGTAATATCAATCATAAAGGAGAGCAGATTGTCGGTCCTGCTTCCTAGTCATAAAAAGGTCCATGAAAGTCAGCAAGAAAACAAGTCCATTCTGTGGCAGGTTTTGAAATTTCAGAGGCTCTTTTAGAGTTTAAGAGGAGATACGTGTCCAGCTAGAATCACAATCTGTGTCTTACTCTCCTGAGAATGCTTGCTATCCACAAATACCTCCAGATCTTGTCTTCTAGAGTCTGGGTGCTGTGACACTAAGTACTAAATAAAGCTAACAGGTTTCTTGCAGCATTGTGCTGGCATTTAAACTGCCTTTGTGAAATATTTGTGTTTTGACAGAGCAACAAATTCTGGGGGGGAAAAATGGTTTTCTTAAAATGGCCTCTCTTGAGAAGATGAGTCTATATAACTCATGTTAGATATAGAAACAAAATTGTAAGTTCTCAGAACTAAAATATACATATAAAACTCTCAGTGTTTCTAGTCAATTTTTAAAACTTCAAGATAAGACTTTTCTTAACTATTGTGCAATAATGGAAAGTTGCAGTTATCACAGCCAGGAATATTACAGTTGAGTAGGAAAAAATTTCAGAGTGTTGAAATAGTTCATTCTGCACCACAGAATCACCGAATTATATAGAGTAATTGGGGCTGGAAGGAACCTCAGAAGCTTTATCTAAGGTTTCTCAGGTAACCATCCAATTGGGTCTTACAAACCTCAATAAATGGAAACTGCACAACTTTTCTTTTAACCTCTTTTACTTCCTAACTATCCTCATTGGGGAAAAATTTCTTTGTCTGTAAAGGTGGAGTCAGTCATGAATTTTGGCTGTTGCTTCTTGTCTTCCTGATATGTATTGCTGCAAAAATTTTGACTCTGTCTTCTTGAGGCCATCTTTGCAGGTATTTGGACGACTGGCATTAGGTCCTCCCTGCAAGGTTTTCTTTTCTCTAGGCTAAATGAACTCAGGTCTCTGAATCCTCACAAAAATTTTGCGGTCCCTAAACTTCTTGGTGGCCAAGCCAATTTATCAACATCTTTCTTGTCTTGGAAGTCTCTAAACTGGCTGCAGCATTCTAGGTGATGTCTAACAGATGTTGAGTAAAAAGGAAATCCCTCATTCCACTGCCTGTATTACTATTAACTCAGGCCAGGATTCCTTTGGCCCTTTGCTGTGGAGCACACTGATGGCTCATAATCAGCTTGCTGCTTGCTGCAACTCCCAAAGGTTTTTCAGGAGAACTTTCTTCCCCTGCTGCTAACTCCAGCTGGTACTGTAGCCAGATGAATGCCTTTTCCAGGTGCAAGATATAATATTTGTTCTTGATGAATTTTATAAAATTCCTGTAATTGTGTATCAGGTCCTTTTGGATGTAAGCACTACCCTCAGCAGTACTGGCTGTTCTTTCACTCACATATTGTCATTTGCAAATTTGCTGAGAATTCAGTCTGTCAGCTCCTCTGGATCCCTGATATGGATATTAAACAGAATAGATTCCTGAATGGACCTCTGAGGAACACCACCAGACCCCTCGGTTAGGGTAAACACTCTCCTTTGATCCTGACCTCCCAAACAATTTTTTTTATTCATGTAGTTGTCCACTCATTCAAATTATTATGTCTTAACTTAGATATGGGAATACTTTGGGACACTTTAAAGACTTATTAAAGTTAAGATAAATGACATTAATACTCTTCCCTCATCCGCTAAAAATATCGTCAATTTTTATTATAAAAAGCAATCCATTTATTTGGGCAATATTTTCACTACAGGGGTGATCAACTACACTTAAAGGCTGCCCACAGAGGTTGTAGAATTTCCATCCATCTCTGGAGATAATTCAGAAATCAACTGGACACATCCATAAGCAGCTCGATTTAACTGGCCCTAGTTTATATATGTTAGTCTAGGTGACTTCCAAATGATCCTTTCAACTATTTTTTTTCTATGTTTCTGTAGAAGTCACAGGAGAACGATAGGTCATTCAGGTAGAGAAGTCAGGGAAAAGGTCGCTGAGTGCAGTCACATAGTTTGTTTGCTAGAAATGAGGAAACAAATCTTTTCTACTGGATTAGACGAGCTCTGTTCATTCTTTCTCATTCACACTTCATTGTTAATATGACAAGTGAATAGTTGTCTCCCTTGTCACTCCATTTTAAGTTAATTCTTCATCTGTGAAGGTGCCCCTCTCTTTCCACCTTGAAAAAATGGAGCAACTTGGTAAGGAAAAGAGAGTAAATAAAGGGCTAAAGGCATTTAAGTTGCTATCTACTTTGTTTGACCATTTCCTGTGAAGAACCCAAGGAAAGGCAACTGAGCAGGAATGGAAAGATGTCATAAGATTATGCAGGGAGAAAATTAGAAAGGCCAAAGAATTAGAATTTAATGAGTACTATTGCAAAAATTAAAAAAACATTTCTGTAAATAAATTGACAACAAAAAGAGAGCTAAGGAGAATCTCCATCCTTTATTGGATGTACAGGGAAACCCAGTGACAGAAGCTGAGGATAATCCTGGGATATTTGATGCCACCTTTCACTTAGTCTCTTATAGTAAGACCAGCTGTTCTTGAAGTACCTGGCCTCCTGACCTGGAATATAGAGATGGAGAGCAGAATGAAGCTCCCATAGTCCAAGGGGAAATGGTCACTGATCTGCTGCACCACGTAGACACACACAAGGCTGTGGGGCTGGGTGAAATTCACCCAGAGGTACTGAGAGAGCTGGCGGAAGTGCTCGGTGAGCTACTTTCAATAATTTGCCAGCAGTCCTGTCTAACTGAGGAGGTCCCAGTTGACTGGAGGTTAACAAATGTGGCAGCCATCTGTTATGAACTGGTTTAAACAAAGAAGAGTAAAGAAAACTAAGTCTCTGTGAATAAAATGGAAATAACTTTGAAGGTAGAAAATATTCCCAAAAAATGAGATAAAAACCAAACGAGATTAAATGCTGATGCCACAAAATTGATTTATTTTTATTTAATAGTAAAAGACGGAAAGAGAAAGGTAGAGAAAAGTTAGAAAAATGTAAGGTTATTTTAAAAAGCATAGGATACGTCACCACGACAGTGTGCTAAATTTGTTGTTGCTGAGATGGGGGGTGCACCATCTTGTGGCACATACAAGAAAATTGTGTGTGGTGGGTTAACCTTGGATATGTCAGGTGCCCACCAAAGACACTGTATTGCTCCACTCCTCACCTGGGCAGGAGATAGAAGATATAACAAAAAGCTTGTGGGTTGAGATAAGGACAGGGACAGATCATCCCCCAAATACCAAGAACATGTAACGAAGAAAACAGACTTGACTCGGAGAAAATTAATTTAGTATATTAAGAATCATTTAGAGTTGAATAATGAGAAATAGAAACTAAATCTTAAAGCTTTAACACTTGATTCCTCCTACTTTACCACATTGTTATTCCAAACAGTCACTAGTAAATATACTGGTAAATGACAAAAATATTTACTCTTTCAGCCTCACAAAATAATAGCCTTCGTTGTTATACCATCTAGGCAGCACACTTGCTTGTTTATTTGAGGCATGCAACGTTAAGCTTTAGGGGAATCTGCAGAAGTAGGCAAGAGAAAAAGCTGAAGTAAAAAAGAAAAAATGAAAATAAAACAAACAAAAACAACAGAGACAAAAACAAACCATGGCAGACTGAGATTTTTTTTTCCATCATTTTACTGTTGTGACTATAGTGTACCTCTGTCTATTTCCATCATCCAGGTTCTTATTTTGCTCTTGAGTTGGTAGCATGTGAAAACTGGATAACATTATTCAAAATCAAGTACATAAGTTAGACATAGTCATAGAGGGAGAGGGGCTTCCACACAGTATACATAGAATGTTTTTCTAAATAATTGAGAGAATTTGCTTTTAGGGGATAAAGAAAAACCAAACCTTAAAACCATTTAAATTTAATTCGAAAAGTTTTTAGATGAAAACAAAGTTATTAAACATTAGGTGGCAGAGTAGGAAGCTAATTTCACTAGCTGTATTGCAAGTATTTTTACTAATTTCTGAAAGTCTTCCTCAAATTTTCTAGGTTGAATAAATTATTCAGGTACAATAACACATTTATGTAATACATTAAAACCAGTATATTAATAAATCCAGATGTACAGCAAAAATGGCAGACGAAAACCACCTCTAGGAAATCTTTTACAGTGCTTGTGAGATGAATGAAGAGATGTATTTTTCCTATATCTTTAAACTGTTGAACTTTGAATCTTATTTTTTTAGTAACAACAGAGAGGCTCAGAGTATGAAAAATATGTCAGTTATATTGGAGGGGCCTGAAGTTCTTTAATAAGAGTTTTGTCTCAAAAAAATTGGCTATTTGATTATTTTTCTCTTTACATAACATTATTCATTCTCTACACAACCTAATGCCTAAGTGAGAGAGATTTGCAATCTCCAAACGCGTTATTGTGAATAGAATAATAAAAAAATCAAGGGACCTGTTCTTCACGGGAACAGGTTGTCCAGAGAAGTTGTGGAAACCTCATCCCTGGAAGTGTTCAAGGCCAGGTTGGATGGAGCTCTGGGCAACCTGGTCTAGGGAAAAGTGTCACTGCCCATGGCAGAGAGGATGGAACTAGATGATCTTTAAAGTTCCTTCTAATCATAACCATTCTGTAAGTCTTTGTCTCTATAATTCTCTTAAGACAGGAAGTGTTAGGGTTCAACTGACACAGTAAAATCAGTCTGAAGATGTTCTTGTCTTATTTAACTTTGGCATTATATGTAAGCAATGTCTTATTATAACATCTTATTCAACTTGGGGATTACATTTAGGGCAACACAGAATTGTACGTTTGATGTGAGTGCAGGTGGAATATAAATTTCCTTGCTGCTGTCATCAGGAAGATAAATCAGCCACAATCACTTTACCACACTTTACAGCTTATAAATTAGCAAAGAGTGTTGAGGAAATATATTTAAACAGTAAGATTTTTACCAGAAATAATTACATTGAATAAATTTAGAAACAAAATAGACACAGTTAAACTATCTCATGAAGCATTTATAGGTCTAAAAGTCAAAATTCCCCACATATTATTGACTGGAGATGTTACTTTTTCCTGTTTTCTGTTTGGATTATCTTGCAGCTGAGTTCCTTGTCTCCCTGAAAAAAAAGATATTTCACCAATTGCTCTTAAACTAGCAGCCTACATATTCACCACTTACGAAAACACACAGGCTGGTTTGGAAGACTGTTTCAGTGTTTGATTTTCTCCAAGCCAAATGCACCTCTTGGCAGATGTCACCACTGAAGAACAGCTGAAGAGTCATCATGCAGAAATCATGAGTCACTGATATTCCTCAGTGGGGAAATCCCACGCGTGCCTGAATTGCAATGTGTATGGAATACATCTATCAGCTCTTGCAGTTAAATCCCATGGCTCACTCAGCAGATGGCTCCATGACAAAGCCTTTCCTGGAAAGACTCCATATATGTACAGCAACGGCTGATGTGGTACACAGAATTATGGCAGTGTCTGCATTGCTCTTTGCTAATGGTCTCTAAGTAGTGAACTGACCAAAGAATACACAGGTCAAAGAATACATTTTCTTTTGTCCAATATTCTATCTTAAGATTTTTATTTAACACCGGGAGTATTGCAACATTTTAAAACCAACAAAAGCAAAACAATAATGAAAGTATACAATATTTTTGCTTAGAAAAAATTGAAAGATTCATGATAAACCATTACCACAGCTTTAGCTTATGAGACTGAAGGCAGTGGAGTTTTCGTGAGTTTTGTTTTTTTGGTGTTTTCTTAATCTTCCTTCACTGAGTAACGTTTTCTGAGAAGACAGACCTTTTGTTTTGCTTCATGTAGGCATGATTCTGCAAGCTCTGAACTTTCACGACGGCATCTCCATTCCTCTTGACTTCTTCCATAGTGGCAACTGAAGAATAATGCTAACCACACACAGTGTTTTGTAAGATTAGACTAAAAATTAAAAAGTTCAGAGAGCAAGACAGATGCATTTTTTTTGCCTGTGCTAAGAAAGAAAATAAACAAAAGAAATGTCTGCTGTAGAAAATCATGAAGAAAAAATTTGTAGTTGCATGAACAAATGTCCCACCCTGGTTAACAGAACTGTACTTCCTCATTGATTTGGCACATTCTGCATTAATTTCTGGATCACATCTGAAAAACTAGCCCACTGGAGATAACAGAGGGAAAAGCAAAGAAGGGGATTCATTGAAAAGGGAAGGTACTTCAGGCAAAAAGTTGGGGGTTATGGGATGGCAAAAGATGTCCACTAAATTCTGTCTAAGAGCAAGATTAATTTACTTATAGTAAAAAGTACCATAAGAAAAATATCTGTCTTGACAGGGCTACAGATATGATTTTTTTCAAACTCTGAAATATAAAACTTTATAATTTAATTCATGTCCTCATAGCAAAACAGTTACTTTACAAAATAATGGATAAAATTACACATAGAGCATTCTTTTCTACTGAATATATAAAGAAATATATTTTATTTCAATAAATATGGACATTTAAAACAAACAGTTTAACACTGAACTGGAGAAAAATATATCAGAGAAAAAGATCATCAGAGAAAAAGATCATCAGAGAAAAATTAATTACTCACAAGAAGCTGGTGGTCACTTGCAGAGAGGTATCTAAACAAATCCATAATTTAAGATATCAGAAAAATCTTTGCGTACTGTGACTTAAATAGGAATGTATCTTTGCAGATCAACTGCATCTTTGTCTGAGAACATTGAAAGAGAATAAAGAGCATAGAAGTTTTACTGCAAAATTTTTGAACATTTGTGAAACCCAGGAATGTATTAAGGAGGAGTCTTTGAAATACAGTAGATTTACATTGAGCTACCTAGGCAATATTTTTTCATTAATTATCAATTATGTTGATTAGAAAGTAGCATGGTTTTAAGCATTCTTTCTGTAGCAAAGGACCCAAATACTTGTTTCTTCAAGGAAATTTGAAATTCTTATTTTTTCCTGTCCTGCATATACTAGAATGCCTATGGTGTCACATTAAACAAATTTTCCTGTCAGAAATAAATCTTTGGAAATTACCCTTCCTCCTTCTCCCATTCCCCCAAAATCTGAGCAGTGGATCAGGAAAATAATAGAGAATAGCAACATTCCTTTTTTCCTCCTCTATTTTTGGCACCAAACTGACTGACTGTAGTCAGGAATGGTTAGAGTGCTAAGTAAAGGAAATAGTTTATAGACTGTTTGGGGTAATTTTTTCTTGAGAATTTTAGAATCCTCAGTTATAATGAAAATCCCTGCAATGTTATCTCATTATTATTGTTATTGTTATTACTATTATTATCGCTGCATTTCCTTAACAGATGGGGAAGTTACCAGTCAGCTTTATGTAAATGGATGTTTAGAATGGTAAGTATGTAAAGCAAAGCACACAATTTCATATGGAATAGCTATCAAAACACCACAATGTTGGGTTATATAGTGTCTATAGAGACATTGAAAGATTTTTTAAAGAACATATTTTAAAAAATTTTTCAAATTTCTACTATAATTTGGATGGTTATTTTTTCTTATTATAATTTGTCTTTCTTTCCTAGCCTTCTTTAAGCAAGTTATGAAATCACTGATCACTCTAAAAAAAAGGTTCACTGAGTTAATTTCTGATAGTTTTACTCTTTACTGGTGAATTGAGAAAGAGAGGGACCCTAGTTGTGCATAATCTGAAGTAACAATTTTGTGTTACACAATATAGATGACAATTTCATATGAACACATTTGTCTTTCATCATAAAAAGTCTTCTAATATTAGGGAGAATTAAGGTTCCCTCTACAATTTTTGAGATTTATCCATAGTATTTTGGGCTTTACTGAACTAATCTGCAGAAGTAGAGAACTAAAAATCCAAACAAAAATGTGTTTTGATCACTGTGCAATATTTAATTTGCTAATTAAATATGTTAGATATTAATATGTTCAATATCCAACAAAGGCGCCACATGTCACACAAATTGCTTTGGTAATAAATGTGACAGATTGCTAACACAGTTATACAAATTTATTATTTATTTATTAAAAAAAAGGTTATCTCTGGAGAGTGGAAAACCTTATTGTGCACAGTGGTGAGTTGGAATGAGATGAAACAGTAATATGCAGCTTTCTAGTGACTTAAGACTGAACAAGAAAAAGGGATTTTGTGATGTACTCCAACTACTCAAGTCTTGTTTGAACAAATGACTTAATGAGTGGAAAAGCTGCAAAGCCCACAAAAGTTTCATGTATGACTAAAGCATAAAAATCTATTAAAGAGCATTGTTCTTTATAAATAATCTCAGTATAACTTGTTCAGTAAATGAATGGATCTATTTGACTGAGGGCATTAAACCAGTACAGCAGAAACGTCTTTCAAATTGTCATGCTGCAAAACTAACCAAAATAAATTTCTCTGCCATAACAAAATTATTCTGCATTTTTTGAAAGCAGATTAATATGCTTCTTTAGGTACACTTTGTACTGCATGTTTTATGGGAAAACATACCTTGAGTTTTTCAATAAATAAATTAAAAGGAAAATAATTTACCTTGCAGCAACACAACAAATAAGTAATTAGCCTTGTCATGCTTTGTGTACTAATGTACAATGGTCTTGGAATCTTACTCTACTCACACATAATTAATAAATCAACTAGTAATAGCTCTACTAATTACTACATACTTCACTAAAAACACAGATTTATGAGACAAAAATTTATTAACAACTAAATAAAGCAAACTACTTCTAAAAGAATTTAGCATTTCACAAAATAGCTAATTAAATTTAATATAACATGTTGATGCAAATAAGTGAAATGACAAAAGACAATGACAAAAAATAACAATTCAAAAATCCCTGAGGGATGTCCATTTCAAAAATTTTTAGGAAAATTGTATACAATTATTACACTAAAAGCTAAATGATGTATTTTTCTGAGACAGGGATACAGTTATCCTGGAAAGTACTTATACTGTTAGATAAATAAAATGACACAGGTCTTTCTGAAGTGTAAGATTCTCATCAACTTTTGAAGATGGTTAATGAGGAATTAATGTAAAGACTGTATAGATTATATTATCATGTACCACAAGACCCGTGATATATTCTCCTGTAATGGAGCTAAATTTAAAACTGGCATTCAATAACCTGCGAATTCTTTATTCAGACTTGTCATATTCATTTGCATAACCCAAAATACCTTTTGATGAAACTTTTCCATAGAGTATTTGTAGAATCAAGATTTTTCACCCTGTGCTAGATTTCGTTATTCAAAGCTAAAAAGCCCTGATAAATTTCTGATAAAGGTCTGATAAATATGTCAGGATTTCACTATTCTGCATGCTGCCAAACAGCCTTGACATTTTTTAATCTTTTTTGTGTGTGCAGGAGAACTTAATTCTGATTATAAATACCTCTTGACTTAAAAAGGTGTAATTGTCTTGACTTCAGTTAAATTTTTTTTAGTGGGGATCTATACTGCTCTGTGGAAGAGATGACCTTGTCCCTAAATATAGTTCAACAGCTTGAGTCATTGTTGATATACGCAGAAAAGAGCAGGATGTTATAAGTTTTCATTATTATGGTCTTCGATTTACAGCTTTGTTTCATTTTAGGGAACTCCTGTAAGATTCTAATTACAGAAGGAAAAGGTAAAACATGCTGCCCATAAAGATAAGCAATAAGAGCCTTACACTTAGGTCCATACACTATGCTGATATTCTCCAAATAGTGGACTTTTTTTCAAAGGCCTGGATATAAATGCAATAAGACTTTTTTGATGAGAATACATTATTGAGACACTTCAGACACAGATCATGTTAGCATTTATCAAGGTCTTTAAGAAATTGTACTCTAATTTCAACCTTATAAAGAAAAAGAAATGAGAAAATAGAACTTGTCATCACTATTGAAAATCTGCGTTTCTGTAAATATGGAAAAAAGTCCTAAGAGGTGGCATTTTAATAACCACTTCCCGTTGTTTGGCTAGAAGCTATGCTAAGGCACATGGAGGACCAGGAGGTGATTTGAGACAGCCAGCAGGGATTCCCCAAGGACAAGTCCTGACTGACCAACCTAATGGCTTTCTATGATGGAGTGACTGCATCAGTGGACAAGGGAAGAGCTGCAAACGTCAGTTTTCTGGAGTTCTGTAAAGCCTTCAACATGATCCCCCTCAACATTCTTTTCTTTAAACTGGAGAAAGATGAATTCAATGAGTGGACTTTTAGATGGATAAGAAAGTGATTGGACAGTTGCACCCAGAGGGTAGTGGTCAATTGCTCTGAGTCCCAATGGACGTCAGTGAAAACTGGTGTCCCTCAGGGGTCTATTTTGGGACCAGTGTTAATATCTTCATTAGTTACATGGACAAAGGGATCAAGTGCACTTTCAGCAAATTCGCAGATGACACCAAGTTGAGTGGTGCCGTTAGCATGCCTGAAGGATGGGATGCCATCCTGAGGGACCTGGACAAACTCAAGAAGTGGGTCCATGGGAATCTCATGAAGTTTAAGAAACCCAAGTATAAGGTGCTCCATGTGAGTGAGGGAAACTCTGAGTATCCACCCAGGCTGAGGGATGAACAGATCGACAGCAGCCCTGCCAAGAAGGACTTAGGAGTGCTGCTGGATAAGAGTTCTGTCATGAGACAGCAATGTGCACTTGCAGCCTAGAAAGCCAAATATGTCCTGGGCTGCATCAAAAGCAGCGTGGCCAGGAAGTGGAGAAAGGTGAATGTGGCCCTCTACTCCATTCTGGTGTAGTCTCCACCTCAAGTACCATTTCCAGATCTGGGGTCCTCTGTACAAGAAAGACATGGACATTTTGGAATGTCCACCAAGATGATTAGAAGGCTGGAGCACCTCTCATACAAGGAAAGGCTGAGAGAATTGGATTTGTTCAGTCTGGAAAAGAGAAAGCTTCAGGGCTAATCTAATTGGAGCCTTCCAGTACCTGAAGGGAGCCTACAACAAAGATGAAGACCATTTACAAGGATATGTGGACAAAAGGGAATGGCTTCAAACTAAAAGAGGGTAAGTTTACAGTAGATATGAGGAAAAAAATTTTTACTGTGAGAGTATTGAGGCACTGGAACTGGTTGTCCAGAGAAGCTGTGGACATCCCCTCCCTGGATGTGTTCAAGATCAGGCTGGGTAGAGCTGTGAGCATCCATGGATAGTGACAGGTGTCCCTGTCCATGAAAAGGATGATCTTAAAGATCCCATTCTATGATTCTATGATTCTGCATTTATAGTTTGCATGGAAAATTATACATGCACTCATAAAATCAACACTGTATTTCAAATTACTTCTAATAGATATTTGATTAGGCCATTGTAGTTCAGAAAGATGAAGATTTTAGGAGACACTGTAGTGAATGTAATACTATTTCTCTCCCAGACAACAGACACTGAGTTTAAAAAGCAGTTATTTAAAGAGCATGAAAAGTTACACAAAACCTGAAAAAAACATGAAGCCCTTTAGTTGGCTGAAAGTAGGGAAAAAATGAGTGAAAGTCTATATAAATGAGAAATAATGCTAAAAGGTTTAGGAAAGTTTTCAAAGCTTTCCTTTAAGAATAGAATTTCACCCTCCACTCCCACTCACTCTATTCTTTTTGTCAACCTTAACTCTAACTTTTCTGCTAACCTTTAGAAAACTCCTAACTATTTCCCAGAGGAAAATGTTGTTGAAGAACATTTCTCTTCTGCTACACAAAGGAGACTGCAAGAGTCTCATGTGCAGAAGTCTGTTAATGGAGACTGTAGTGAACAGCATACATCACCTTGATGATGAAAGTTACTCCAAAAGCAGAAAAACCCCAAACTCACAAAATTAACAGAGAGAAGGGGAGTGAGACAGGGAGACAGAGGAAACAGAAAACGGGTTACTCTTCCCAGGTTCCCTGTTTGGGATAGGAGAAACACGATCCTGCATGAGCATTCACCACTACAAGCTCTCACCAGTGCAGCAAGTGACAATGATAAATATTATGAAGATGATGACTTTTTGTCGATGTTGTGCTTTACCTCAAGTTCAATAGACTTTCCATATAGAGCAGCATAGATATGCTGTTGGTTGTGACTCTATGATTTTGTTAGCATCGACTGAAGTATGTTAATCAGAATTAACACTGATCTGCTCTTAAGCTTCTGTTCACAATATTATTATATAACATTTGTCAAGTATTGAAATTATTATTATTTTCTCAGTTGAAAATTGTGCTTTAGTTTCTTTAAAATAAACCAAAGAACACAAACAAGACATATAAAGGAAACAGGGACAAGGTTACTCAAAGACTACAGTTACGTACTTCTCATGTATCCCATTAAACAACAAAAGAGAACTGCCTGGATGCATGAGAATAAGGAAAAGTCATATGAGACTAACAGCATAGGCACTCTAAAGCAAAAGTGTTGCCATGCTGCAAAATGCTATCCAAATAAATTTTTAAAAAAAAGGTCACAGAATTGCAGATAGTAGATCAGTAGCACTAATAAGGACAAGTCAAAAAGTTACTCAAGAGAACTTGCAACAAGTAAAAGAGAGCCTTTCTTTTTCTCTAAACCCTAACTCAAACCCTGATCCACTCCTTGTGCTTTAGCCAAAGCCCCCAGCCATGGTCCCAGGGAAGAATGTCACATGGCCAAGGCTCTTTGGAAGCCTGCTGTTCCCTTTCATAGTGCCATGCCAGCTCTGTTTTGCAAAAGTAGGTCTGTTTTTTTCGGAACCCAGACCCTAATCTTAAGTTCAGGCTGAGCCCGAGGCACTGCTTCCACTGTACTAGGGCTAGGTCCAACAGAACTTTTCCAGTAGTTGTACTATATGTCTTCTAGAAATTCTCTTTAAAGATAAAAAATAAAAAACCCAAATTAAACCCAACAGACACTCTACATGTAATGCATATTTTTTCCTCAAGATATTTAACTTTGTTAAATGTTCATATTACCGTTCTTCCATTTTTTAAATCCATAGACCTGAAGAAGCAGATGGCTAAGTGGTTTGCAGATGGTTGAAAATGGTAAGTGGCAGTGACAAGGTTAGTAATAGTACTTTTGTTCACTGTATTAGTGCAATCTGTTTCTGCCTAGGAAGAAACCTGAACTATTAACTGGATTTAAATTAATGAAGTGTTTTCCTCTGGTTTTTGTTCTGATATTTTGTGCATTTTTTTCAATATAATTCATATTTATCTCTACTGAGTGCCATTTTAATACACTTGTAGTTTTACAGCTATTAGCTGTGTCTTGGGTGACACCTGCTATTTTATCTGTGTATATTACCTAAACTTTTTCAGACATATTTATAGGTTTTTGAGTTCATAGCATGTAACTAATCAGGAAAGAAAATCCATATGGCCTCACAGACGCATTCTGTAAATATCCTGTAAAACTGGTAGAGGGAAGTGCCTTGTATTTGGTTTTCTTTTATTCCCTTGAATTAATATGTCAACTGTGATAATTAGGAATGGCAAGGTTACTAGTAAAAAGAAAAAGTATTTTGTATTCTTATTTTTTGTGTATTTATCAATTATTTTCCCTTTCCCAATTTACAAGAATGACAGTGAAGAAAGTAGCGGGAGATAATAAAGGATAATTAAAACAAAACAAAACAATTATGATCTTACAATAAGCAGATTTTGTCCAGACACTGCTTTATATTTTACAAGGTTTTTTCCTAGCATAATATATGACTGGCCTTGCCATTTTCAACTGGGAATTTTATCTACCATTGTACTGTCCATATCAGAGGTTTTTTTAAAATTCTTTAAAGCTCTTTACCATCTTCTCAGATTTTGCTAAGAATTTTTTGCTAAGAATTCTAACATGAATTCTACTCCAGACCCACCATTATAAACATATCGCAGTGGTGCAGTTAAAGTAATTACTTTGATTAAAATTCTTTCTCCTCTTTTCCAGTTCCAATCAAATACTCTAACTCTCCTGTCCTTTACAATAAAAAGGTGTTCATGAGAGTTTATGGGTAATGTTTTAGGTATCCTATATGTCTGGCTTATATATTTATGTGACTTCTTTTGATAAATGTATGGCTTTATAATTTGCTAGTTGTATTGGTTTGGCACAGCCTGTTTTTTTGGTAGCAGGGGGGCCACAGAGGTGGCTCCTGTGAGAAGCTGCTGGAAGCTTCCACCATGTCCGGCAGAGCCAGTGGCTGAGGGCTCTGAAGATGGACATGCTGCTGGCCAAACCTGGGGCAGTGAGAGAGGCTGGTAACGCCTCTGTGATGACATATTTAAGAAGAAAATCAAAAACATAGTCACAAGCTTTGCTTCTAGTCAGAGAAGA
>VWPU01018119.1:0-34809 GCA_013398955.1 Callaeas wilsoni | reverse complement strand
GGTGGGAGCCGCTGTCCTCCGGGCACCTCCTCAGCGCGGCGGGCGGCGGTGGGGCGGTGGCAGCTCCCTGCTCATCCCTCCCCGCGGTCCCTTGCGCAATGGCTCCTCTGCTTTCCGCCGAAGCCGGGCACTGGGCGGGATGGACCGGCCCGGCCCCGGCCCCGGCCCTGGTCCGGCCCCCTCCCTCCCTGCGCCGCGCCGCCCGCGGAGGCTCCGCTCAGCGCCGCTCCGCTTCCTCCTTTGCCCCCCACCTGGGGACGATCCCGCTGCCTAATCCGGCAAGGAGAGGAAGCGCAAGAGCCTGCCCCCCTCCCCCCAATCTCTTCCGCACTGTTACTCTTTCATATATACTTTTTTTTTTTTTTGCGTAAAAGGCAGAGCGCGATCGCCTATCAGTTCCTTCAATCCTGCTATTATTTTTTTCCCTTTCCCCGCAGACCCCCCTAAATCTAGCCGAAAAATCAGCAGAGAGAGAGAGAGGGAGAGAGGAAGAGAGAGGGGGAAGAAAGAGACCACCCCTTTTCCAGCTGGCCTCTGTCCACCCCTCATCTGAGCAAGAGGCGCTGCTGCTTCTGCTGCTTCTGCTGCTGCCGCTGCCGCTGCTGCTGCGGCACCATCCCCGGCTGGCTCCCGCTGCCGGTCTCGCACCCGTTCCGCTTACCGCCTTCCCGGGGTTCCCTCGGCCCCACAGGCACCACTTTGCCCTCTGCTCCCGACACGGCCCCGGGGCGAGGCAAGTGGTTGCCAGCCCTGAGTTCCGCCGATGCGCCCCGGGACACACGGGCGCTGATGCAGTCGGGTGCGGGCGTAGATGCGTGTGAGGGGGTCGCCTACCCTGCGGAGCCGAGGCGGCAGCGCTTACTGCTCCTCAAGCCTGCAAGACATTTAGTTTTTAAGACTTTTCTCTACCCCTTGCCACCTCCCACGGCCCGATAAAATGCCATTCATTTTATAAAGCAGCAGGGGTAGAGTCCGAGGACGAGGGATGCGCACTCCCTCCACGCCCTGGGGACGTTCCCCCGGTGCAACGGGTGGGTCACGCGTGCTGGCAAACGCCGTTTGCCGGAGGAAACGGGGCGCCGGAGGGGGCAGGGAGGAGAGGGGCCGGCGGAGGCACAGGCCTGCTCACGAATGATGGAGGAGGCTCCAGAATCTCCTCCTTGGAGACGCAAAGAGGACGGCGACAGGACAAGAGGCAGAGCAGACAGGGATGCTGGAGCAAAGGAACGGGGCTGGGAAGGACTCGGGCAGAGGGGGACGCCGTGTCAGCGTGCCTGCACTGCTCTGTGTGTGTCTGTGTGTCCGTCTGTCTCCAGTGCAGCTCCGTGCTGAGAGCTCGCTGGTGGGTACGGGCAGGGAGGGGGTGGGGCTGGTCCCAGACAGTGACCTGCAGTTGAGTGGAAGCAGGCTTTTTCCATCAAACTCTGCCTGGATACCACACACAGAGCCCAAGTGTCAGTTTACTGCCCTGAGCCCGGCTCCTTTTCCCTAAGCTCCACAGTAATTAGACAAAGAAAACCTAAATTAACTGAACAGGCGTCGACAGCTTCCTCCAGATCACCACTGCTACATACATGGGAATGTGTCCGAAAATGGCTTGATTGTATCTGAGGATAAGCTAAGAAAAACACTACCAAGCCCGGCAATGTTTACGACACATTTTTAATAGAAAAAATAATCGCTCGGTCCATAAACCATGTTTACCTTTCCTGAGGCATCGATTTAAATTGTTCCCATAATAATATTAAAAATAAAATAATTTTTTAAAAATTGAATTCTATCTATTTATCTATCTATCTGTCTATCTATCTATCTATCTATCTATCTATTTTCTTATCTTTTTTTTTTCTGTTGCTCCCTGGAAACGCAGGGAGGCCAATGTGCGAATTCTGATCTCGTTGTAACGACCTCTTCTGCTTTTTTTTTTTTTTTTTAAATATCCGTGGTTTTATATATAAATATCTTTCCTTGCTCTAGATCGGCGAACGAGGGTGCTTTTTCACCTTTCTCGGCGGGATGTCTGTCTAAATGTCAGCTTCGGATGACGCGTTCAAGTAATCTCTGCGATCTTTAGGAGGCTAAAGGAATTAAAGGCAGGGGGGAGGATCGTTGCCTGAAAATCACTCTAACCTGCCCTGCTGTTCATTTTGATCATGACTATATGTCGAGCGGGAAAAATCGTTTACTCACAACACGAGATGTCACGACGCACTAGGGTGTCATTGGTTTCTCGGCGGTGCGAGACAGGACACACAGTGAAGCAAAGCCGGGAAAGGCAGCCCTGTGGCAGAGCCGCGTGCTGCTTCAATCCTGACTTGACACAGTTCTGATACGAGAATCGCGGCTAACACATTCAATCTTCTACCTGTTAGCAACGTCCTCTTCTTCGTAGCAGATGCTTGCTTGAAACAAGCATTAAAAAGTCTCCGAGACATTATCCTGATACTTTAAAAGATGATTTCAATTGCCTATGATTAAACAGAAGTGCATTTGCTGTTTTGTGGAGATGTTTATTTTGGTTGGTGTATCCATTTCTGAGCTGATCCTAGTTTCGGAGCACAACTGGTTTGTTTTACCAAAGTATACGGAAATTAAACTTTTTGGCAGATTTGGTTACTCAGATGTTGTTGTATAATCATAGTTTTTATTCTAGGAAATCTCTTCATTATTGCGGTTTCAGTTTCATGTTCATAACACAGTCCCCTCTGCTTCGTGAGCTAAATGAAGTAAGTTAGACTAAACCAGTTAAGAAAATGGGAGACAAATATGAAAGGTAAATGTTTACGGTTATCTTGGAGCCTTTTTTCCCCCCTCTTTTTGTTCTTTTTCTGTTCTTTTCCTCCCTTTTTTTAACTGCGTGCTTCAGGCTCTTTCCTTTCCTCTGAGGTTCTGCAGATGAGAAGCGTTTTTTCAATTAAAGCCGAGACTGAAACTTAAACAAATCCCTCCAGTATTGTAAAAGTGCGTTTCCTTAAGCCCTGGAGGATTTTCCTCCAACTGTCAGTTTCAGGGTGCCTGGATTTAGATCTCGATCTACAGCGACTGACAGAGATCCCTTTCCGCATGAGGGGCATGCGGGCATTTTAACGAGCTGGAAGGAGCCTCGCGGCCGCAGTGGAACGCCCAATTCCCGGCCCAGGAGGCCCGGGCGACCACCTGGAGGGTGTGGAGGGGGGCAATCCCACCGCGGCGGAGGGAGCAGAAAGGTCTGGATGGGAAGGGACTCTCAGCGGTCTTGTCCCGTCCTTTGTGCTGCTCCCGGGACCTCTTGACATCTCGGGACCTCTGGCAGTAGCCGTGCGATCCCGATGTTTGTTTAGAGAGGTTTTTCCGCTATTTTTTTTTTTTAACGCCCCCCCCCTTCCTTTTTTTTTCTTTGCATACGCAGTGGGCAGCAGGCGTGACTCTTTTTATAGACGTCTCCCTGAAGGCCGCCATCAGGACCCTTCTTCCCAGCTCCAGTTGAAGAGTTGGTCTCTCCCTCCTTTCCCGAAGCAGAGGAAAAGGGGAGATGATCACGGCAATCCGAGGGGTTGAGACACCTCCCATCTGAAGGGCAGACAAGGACATTCAGCACAAATGCACTGCATTTTCCCATGTGGGAAAAAAAAACAAAACCAAAAGCCCAGCCTGACTCCAAAGGCATCACCAGACATGCTCCTTGCACGGAGCGGGCACCTCTCGTAGCATTTACATTATACCGGGGGTATCGCCACGTGGATTTGGCTGGCTTTCCGTGAAGATACCTTAAGAAATTTTTCATCAGTGTCCGAATGTGGGAGAAAGCTAAGCCTGGCACAGGACACCTTCATGAATGTCGTGATGGTAAAATCGTAGGGCCGCACCTTTCCCTTTCCTCCCTGCTACGCAACTCTTAGAGCCAGGGCAGCTTTGTTCAGTGCCCGAGGACGGAGAGAAAGACCAGGCGGGAAACAAAGTTTGGGCGAGAAGCCAGCCGAAGAGCAGAATCTATTTGCCTTTAGGGAAGCGTGTTTCAGGGGAAAATCGGCCTCAGCAGGTGGGAGAAGAGTCTCTACTCAACTCTCCCACGCTGGACCCGCAGGACCCTGGCTCCTGGGGGCGTCCCGCAGGGAGCCGAGACTCCGCGGGCCTCGAGGGCCGGAGGACCCCGCGGAGGGGAAGTGCGAGCATTGAATACTGGGGACGAGAAATATCCGCCCCCCGCCGCCCACCCCATCCTCCCCCTCCGGACAGGTCCTGCTTTCACAGGCCTTTGGTCTCTTCAGAGGGCTGAAAAAGAGTTTCTCAGCGTTTAGACTTTCCGGGGGAGAACTACCCCTAAGACTCTGTTGCCTTGTTAACTCCCCAGCCCTTTCCCTCCAAGACTGCCTGCATCCCCTGCATCCCACCCCAGCCTCAACACTGCCCCGGAGCCGTGGCACACAGACACCCTGCGAGTCTGAGGTGTCTGAGCTCCGTCTGAGCTCCCTAAACCCAGGGTTCAGCCAAGTCGAATTCCAGCAAACTGCGGGGCTGTTCCAGGGTACCGCCGGTGGTGTGCCGGGCCCCAGAGGACAACCTGTCCCGCATGCCCTTCTGTGCTTTCCCCGCGGTCCCGGCATGGTGGGACACAGGAGAAAAGGGGTCCCTAGATGCGGGGTAAAGCAGGGGCTCCGACTGATTGAGAGGACCTGACCGCCCTGCAAATAACACTGGTTTTTCAACAGCCGGCCGGAGCTGCGCGGACATCGCGGCGAATAAACCTGCACAGAGACACGCTCCTCGTGTAGTAACAGCGCTGGTTTTGTGTCAGTCCCGGAGTATTTCCACCAAGTGTTTTTGTGCGTAGACTTTGCGTTTCCTATACCAGATGACAATGTTAAAGATTTTATCCCCTCCCATCTCTGCACAGCTCCAACTGAACTTCCCGGAGCATCAAAATAAACCCCCTACAGCGGTCAGGATATAGGTCACCTCTCTAAAAGGAAACACAACCCTTCCAAAAATATAAAACATCTTTGACGTAGAAAAAAAAATATTCTTTTGTCTCCGAGCATCCTCTGTCGGTGTAAATAAAACGTGACAGGCGCGGGGTAAAATAAGAAGCGGGATGTTTCGAGATCACAGGAGAGGCGAGGTCCCGGCTCAGTGTGGGCAGCCGGGCGGCGGCAGCAGAGCAAGCGGCTCCGGGCAGGTGGAGGCTCTGCCGCGCTGCCGGGAAGGAGGCAGGCTGAGGGCTCGGGCAGACCTCCGAGGGAAGGCTGCAAAAGACACGGGTGTGGGATCCGATACTCGTTCACATCCTGATCGGTTCTTAGTGGCAAAGGTCGCGCAAGTGCCAGCAGCACCAGTGCAAAAAATGTTAGCGGCATCCCTTGTAGGGATTCATCGTGTCTCTGCAAGGCTGTAGGAAAAGTCCCCCCGTCTCCCGATCCTGCTCTGCATACCCCGCTGACAGCCGCGAATAAGGGCAAATACGCTTTGGCCCGAGATCTGAACACACGGCACCTTTTTGACTGGCTTCTCCCCCGCCCAAGTTTACATTCCGATCAAATGAGATTTCTGACTTTACACATTGTCAATAATTTTCATACATGCGCCGACCTTAATTACTTTCCATACCATTTGCAGCAGACAAATAGTTTCAGTGGGGCGAGGGAGCCAGCGGTGCCCCCGGCCCTGGCGGAGGGCTGCGCTTTTCTCCCTGTTCCCGGCCGCCCCCCCAGGAACTCCCCCCTCACGCCGAGCTCTCCGGCCGCCGCCGCCCCCGGAGGGACGGCATCCTCTTCCCGCAGAAACCCGCGTGAAAAGCTCCGCGGGACGCCCCCGGCGCCAGACAGAGGGGCTCGTCGGGTGGGCAGCGAGGGGGGAGCCCTCGGGGGCTGCCTGGGACGGCAGACGTATCGGTAGCATCGGAGGGTACGTGAGGGTGCTTTAATTTCGGAGGAAGAAGCTCTCGGAGCGATGCGCGCAGCCACCAACGCGGCCGCGCCGGCCGACCCTGCGCGCCCCTCACCCGCATCGCGGAGGTGCCCGCGGGCCGCGGCTCTCCCGCAGCCCCGGCCCCGCTGCTGGGGAAGGCACTAATCAAGAGCAGGTTTCCCCGCTCTCTCCTTTCCTCCTCGCCGCCTCCCCCTCCGTACCCCCCTCTCCTTTCGTGAGAGGTTTGCATTAATTTTTAAGTAAAGCCCATAAAACATAACGACCCACTCAAAGGTAGGGCAGAGTTACTGAGTGCCGGATTATTACATGATTTACGAACATAGTTTGGAAAAAAGTAATAATCCAAGATCGCACCTCAGGAGCGAGCCTGCCAGGGCTGGGCACGGCTGCTGCGACCGCGGTCCCGCTACCTCCCGCCTCGGCGACCCTCAGTAGGGCCGGTGGAGTAGGAAACCGTAAAACCAATTTTAATTTTTTTTTTGGGGGGGAGGGGGGTGTATGTGTGTTTACGGGCTGCATTTCCCCGCCTCTCCCCCCTCCATACACACCTTTTTACACTGATACCTCCAAAGCCCTCTGTTTGCTACGATCTCCCACCAGATCAAAAGGGAACGAGTGAGCAATTGTGTCTCCGGGGTCCGTGTCCCCCCCACTCCCATCACCCTTTCTCGCTTTCCCTCCTCCATCCGGGAGGCTTTTATTGATGAGCTGCCTCCGAGCCCCCGCACGAAATGTCCCTGAAGGGTTTAGACAATTCATCAGCCATCACTTTCGGTATCTGCTTCCTCCCTTTCAAATACAATCCTCGCACACCACGCTGGAAGGGGAGGGGAGCAGACTTGAGACCAGAACAGCTACATAATCAACGTCAAAATGATACCACTGACCTTTCGGAATCATGGAGTCTCGGCCAAAAAAACCCTCCTCATGATTTATTTTTCCTTTTTTAATTTTTTTTAAAAACTTTCACTGCCACACCATTTACACTATTTTTGCTTGCTTTCCCAAATTCATTAGGGCTTTGCAGCTTGGCAGAACCAGCTCCTCCACCGCAGTAGATGAGCAAAGAAAAGGAGAACACAAAGTGAGGTTTTAAAACTATGCCTTTGCAAGCTGTCCGCCTCCTTCCCGCAACGTGTCCGGGCGAGGAGGGAGGGACCAGGGGACCACCGGGGCGCCCGATGTGCCCCGGGAGGGGACCCCCGGGCCCGCGGCGGCGGCCGGGCCTCTCCGCTGGGTGGCGCTGGGATCCTGGGAATGGGGGCTCGGGCGTCTCTCACCTGCCGGGACAGGGCGCCCGGGGACCCCTGCGACTCTCAGCCCACTGCTCCCAGCCTCGCCCCGGCTGGGCGCCTTCCCACAGCTCCTGAGCGGCACGGTTTTAAAGATACGTCTATATCGATTGTTTTCGCCCCCTATTCAGATGAATTATGCCACTGCGTGGAGAGGAAGAGGGGGGACCCCGCCGATTTCAAAGGCCCCCTTGTTTGGCTCTCACGTCATCCCTGCCGATAACGCCAGCCATGCCTGCTTCTTGCCACGTAAATAAATTCCCAAGCTGACAGGTGGAGGGGGGTTGCCCCCACCCGGGTCCCGGTCCTCCTCGCCACCAGTCTGGGTTAAAACATCCCACATCACTCCAGGAGTGAAAACTCTCACTTCGGATTTGTCCGAGGGCAGAGTAATATCCTCTGCTTATAAAGACCTGCTATGCCTTTTAAACACGAGGCTGACATCACACATACGTTATATGTTCGTCTTTATTAAAACTTTGAGAGAAGTTTTTATTGTTTGGACCGAAGAGAGAGGAAGGGTGAGATTTGTTGGGAGGAATGGTGCTGGTTATGTGGACCTAAATAAACCTCTTGCTCAGAGTCTGGGCGGTGAGCAAGGAGCCTGGGGCTCCCTCTGCCATGGCCAAAGGGGAACCTGGATGCCAGGCACCCCGGGCAGTGCATGGCCTGGGCACAGGCTGCTTCTTCCCCAAGGTCTCTCAGGGGCAGCTTGACACTGACTCTGGCTGGAAGGGAAAAACACTTGTGGCTCCTTGGGTGCGAAAAGCCATTTGAATGGCACCAGAGAAGAGAGAGAAAAATTTCCAAGTTGATGCAGTCATGAAGGCATTTTACTATTCCTCTTCTGCAAACCCAGACAGCCTTTAAAACTGTGTGTGACACGCAAAACAATGGATCTCTTCCAGCACTAGATATAGTTAAATTCCTTTCTCTTCCTTGTCTTCAGTCTTCAGAAAAACAAAAAGGCAAATAAAAATAGGATAAAATGGATTTGAGAGAAAAATTTTCTTTACCCTTTCTTTATTTCCTTTCCCTTGTCCTCATTCTTCTTCATGAAAAGAAAAGAAATGAAAAGAAAAGAAAAGAAAATACTTTCATCTTCCCACCCTGGTTGAGGGCTGCTGATGAGGAAGCCTGCAGATGATGAAGACAGACCTCCTCAGAGGCAAAGCAGGGTCTGCATCGGAAGGGAGCTGCTGTGGAGTCAGACAAGGGCAGCAAGGTGGGCACCCATAAGTATGCTGACTGAGGGAATGTGTCAGGCTGAGTGACACAAGGACATGGCCAGAGGTGTGGGAAGGAGGCCTGGCCAGCAGATCTCAGGATGGAGGGATAGCTCTCGTGGTCATAACCTGGCTCCATCTCCAGCTGTCACCCCAGAAATCCAGTATCATGCACAAAAGATGCTAGGAGAGCAAATTAATGCTCTGGGAGCTTACAGCTTTCTGGATCTCGTCACAGAACTTCCCAAGCTGTGTCCAGGGGAATACATTCTATACTTACTGTCTTCAGGAGTCCTCTCCTAGTTGTGTGTCCAGTCACAGGGCCATGCGGCTACAGTGTGCAGCGGGAATTGACAGATGCTCTTGTAGCACAACAAAGACACGGTGAGGGAAGTTGTGTGCAGTGTTTGATTCAGGCTGCACATGGAAACAGATCTCTGTCCTGTCCCCTGTTTTCCAGAGGCTCTGCATTGGAACAACAGAGTGCATCTTTATGGGGTAGAGGCTTAGTTTCCTGCATTCTGGGAAGACATTGGCTAAAGTGTCTTATGGCTAACCATGCATCTGATTACTTCAACAGATCAGACATACTGGCTTGGAGGCTCTGAAGACATCTAAGAGAGAGCCAAGAAATAAGTGAAACCACAGCCGTGAAGAGGATGAGAGGTAGAGATTTCCCCCAGGGAAGGCAGCTCTGCTGCTTCTCATGGTACCAAGGATAGAAAGTCCTGTATTATTCAAATTCAGCTATTCAAATCCTGCTTAATTTCAATTAGGCTTTTTTCCCCCTCCTCTGCTACTAACTCTTCTACTCTTTCTGTTCTCATGAAAGAGACAGAAAGAAAAGGAAAAAAAATCCCATGGGCCTTAATAGAGCAGGAGTGTACCTGCTTAACAGAAAACATCATCTCTTTTGCTCTCCAAATTGAATCTTATTACAAACTCACTCCAAGAAACACCAGACCCAAGAGGACATGGCCTTTTCTCCCGGCTAGAAGACTGTTAGTGAAGCAACTGATTGGAGATGAATCTGTTGCCAAAGTTGTCCTGCCAGTAACTAATTTATTCTCCAAAGCATAACTTATTCCAACTCTTGAAACCTGCAGTGTGGATCCAAGGGGAAATTGGCTTACAGGAGGTAGCAAGTTCAAGTCTCTGAGCTTCACATAGAAATACAAATCTGGTGCTGAGGGTGAAGATATGCCATTTTCTTTAAAAGTTTGAGCACTTGTAGCACTCTGGCACATTCATCTCTCCAGGACATCTGGGTGTAGAAATAACTAGCAGTGATATTTGTGCACATCTGGATCATGCCTCAATGGTTGTCTGTCTTTTCAATTCATCTCTAATTTTTATTTTTTATTTATTTCTTCTCAGAGACTAGACCTAGCCCTGCAAAATGACACATTCCCAGCTGAATGCTAAGAGCAACAGGATTGTTATCAATTACCGAGCTCCTAAATGGAAAACCATAAAAGATTTTATATATATTGGTATAAACACGTTTGCAAGAACACACAACCTTTACCTTTGTATCTTTATACAGGCATACATATAGCATGTACCTAAAGCATTTGCATAAACTCACCAGCAAGTGCAGTCCAGACAGGCTTTGTGTTAAAGGAACAAGTGCCATGTACAATTATCTTTCTTTCCCTGATGTTTCCCTCAGCTGTGGCTCACTCCAATTCCAACAGAACTACTGAGTAATGTCAGGGTGACAAACACCGAGGTGAAATCTTAGCCATCTTATCTTGAAAATCGCATTTATGCATGAGGTGGGTCTGATACGACTGCAATTGTCTTGGCAGACTGGATGCATTGGTGATCTCTGCTATAGGTGAATAAGACATGGCAGCATAAGCATTTTCCATGTAAGTGAATGAGTGGTGCCTTTGGTTTACAGGGTTGGAGGGTTGTAATAGAAACTTGCCTGGTTTGTGCCTTGATCACCTTCTCCATGCATACTTTTGGGACTTGCATGTTTTGATGGTGTAGAGGAATTCTCAGATCTGAAGGACTATTGTCATCCTGACATTCATTATCGGTTGCCATCTGAGTGGATCACTAAGTACCTTGAATTGCTGACAAATTTTCTGCTGCCCCTGGGTAGATCTGGCAAAGAAGGAAGCCCAGCAGCAGCAGGAGGGAGGAGAATTGAAAGACTGAGACAAGAGTGAACTTACCAAAATGGCTGTGGAGAGCAAGGAAAGGTGTAAAACATATGTGGCCAAAAAAGCCAATGAGGAAACTAAACCTCAATTCTAAAGCCAGAGCAATCTTGATGGACTGGATAATGGGATTGTTTCTTATCCCATTGGCCTTGATTTTCCACTCACTCCTGCTGCAATAAACAAGGAGTAATTCAGATAAGTTAATGAAACTGTGTTAGCGCAAGTCTGGTATACAGAGCTTATTGAAGGCGATGGAAATTTTAGTGTGAACATGAGTAAAAGCAGGAAAAAAAGAAGAAAGCTGAAAGTTTTCTTCCATTTTATATGTTATTTATACAGCAAAATTAATCAGTAGTAATATCTCAGTGTGATTGGAACAATGCAGGCACATTGAAAAAAGTGGAAGTGGTGAGGTTATTTTTGGGCTCCTGCCACTGGGTGCAGTCCATTTCTGAGGCTGTGAGCTGGTTCTCCATGAAACCACCATGAGAGGGTGTTCGATTGGCCTTGCTGTCAGGAGTTGGGGTGGAGTTTGAAGTAGCTGACAAGTGCATTAGAAAAAATAAATATAACTGGAATGCTTGGGAAGTTACCTCATCCAGAGCTAGAAAATAATTTGGACTGCTGCGAGAAGGAATATTTGAAAAAAGATTATTCAGTAGGAAAATGCTTGGATTGGCTATTAATCCCCAGTGCTGAGCATATTTTTCTATATTTCTGTAATTATATTATTGCCAGCTACTGTGGGACAATTGACAAATAACATCTGGTCACAAAGCCTGTTCAGGGTGATGGAAAAATCACTATAGCAGCAATTAAAATGCTTAGAGCCAAAGAATAAAACAGCATGCAGCAATCAAGTGAAACAGAGCATACTCTACAGTCAACAGTTTTTCTCCCTCAGTTTTAAACACAGCAGTGCCAGTCCTGGTGGTAACAGACCCAGACTCACTGCTTTCTCAAGTGGTTCCTGCAGACTCTCCTGACACATTAAACTAACCAGCACTTTTGCATCAAATTCTGCTTGATCCTAGATGGGGCTTCGTGCATCCACTGTTGTTCTGTTAAGAAAAACATATTTCAATTTGTGCTTCAGTCTCTTTAATAAAATACCTTTAGATTTAGAAAACTGAAAATACATTTGTTTGTTTCTGGGTTTAATTCTTTGCTGTCTCTCTTTTCTTGATTTGCTTCCTCTTCTTTTTGGTTTTTCTTTTAAGTATCTGAATGGGAAGTTAAAAGAGGGCAGTGAAAATTGCTTCTAGTTTGTCTTATTTCTGAACACCGTACTCATATGCTTAATTTATAAGTTAGCAGATAACTTGTGCATAAAAATAAATATCTCACAGTTACCCCTGTATGTACATATAATTCTATACCTAACACACATGAAGAAACATGAGTGGATGTTTACAACCCAAGCCATATGATTTTTTCAGTTTACGGGAACTGTTTAAAAGATCTGTTCAATAGCTGAGGTGTATACATCAGTAGAATGATTACCTTTAAACTTTTGAAACAATATTTCAGCAACAATTTCCTTGTCTACAACTTTACAAGGCTGTAAATAGCCCCTGTGTGCATAATGAATTCTGACATCATAGGCCAGGGTTCTTATACACAGCAGGTTTTCCAGAACTTTTATGAGCAAGTTACACCTTGAGGCAAAACTAAACCCCCCAACTTCTATTATAAATGTTACAATAAAATGTTCCTTTGAGTTTTCCTAGAGCTCAGTGTTCCGTCTTTCTTCCCGTTCCAAGTCATTCTTTCTGTGCCGTGCACAGATTTGATACATGAAAAATGAGTTTTGCTGCAGACATATTGGATATTAGGTATTGTTACAAGGTGTTTTTTATGGCTAGGCTTGCAGGTTCAATGTAACAAGGTGATAAAGAACAAAATCTCTTGCTCTTACAATAGTGTACTCATTGCCATTGCTATTCCTACATGATCCATGTGTGGCGATTTTATTTATCCAAGTGCTGAGGTAACAAAGCTCCAGTATGTCACAAGCAAGGACTGGGAGGAGAAAGAGTCAAACGATTTTTTCAAAAGATTGAATAGAGACAGGCTTGCAATGAAGCTATTTCGTGTAGCCTGACTGTGTTTCTCTCCACCCACTGCTGTGGTGAGCCCACCTAACAGGGCTGTTCTAAGTTCCTTCCTACTCCACCAGAAAGCTGATGCAGCTGTAAAGGTCTTTCTTTCTCTTCAGTTTTCCCAGAGAAAGTCCAGGCTTTAAAAACACAAACAAATTGAACTAGATAAAATACTGATGCATGCAATCTTCTTTTGATAATTAGAGCCATTCTCAGCAGCTAAAAGTGATCCTGGTTAGAGAAAATGAAGAAACATCCCTTCTGTCCTCTGCATTGTCACCAGGCAAGTCACTTTAACGTAGATTTCTGAGCAGTAGACTAGCTAAAGGGTGGGGACAGTTGAATTAGCCAAGAAAGCACTTCAAAAGATGCAAGCAGACCGCATGCCTAGGTGAAAAACGCGAATGGTAGCGCATCGTCTCTGTGTAATATCCCTTCACAGCCCTTCCTGTACAGAAAGGATTTAGTGACACTGTGACCAACACCTGACTGTGCACAGGAAAAAGAAGCCTAGGCAAGTGAACTGAAGGTATTTAAAAATTAATGTGCTTACTGAATGGGTGCTGCTGTCAAATAGCCATGCAAAAAACCCTATTCCTGTTTTGACCCGAATTTCCCCTTTGCTTTCAATTCTGCATCTGGTATATCCTTGTACAAATTACCATATTCCACACTGAGACTATATATCTAAGGCAGAAGAGCTTGATTTGCACACCCCCTCTGTGCCTTCAGGTTGAAAAGCTGTGGACAATGTGGAGCTACTTTTTCTTTGGATTGCATTTCACCTTGGTCTGTGGAAAAGCAGAGTTCTCAGGTAAGAGGATCAAGGCAAGTGGAGGCACCACCACCTAGCTAGTACTGCTAGGGTAGAAAAATTCACGGCAAACCTCTGTCAGGAAACAGTTTTTTTAGCAAGCTGATACTCTTCTCCTTTTACAGACTCATCAAGCGAACATCAAAATGATGACAGAGTTTTCCTTGGCCCATTTCCTATGGCAGCAAAGCATCTTCCCAGTGTTGCCCCTCCGCCTCCCCAGCGCACTGTAAGTTTCATTGTTGCTGAAGTAGGTTATCTAGAGGTCAGTAGGCTAACAGTGTGTTTGGATTTCCTAAAATTGTGCCTGTCCTTAAACGTGGCAGATCGGCTTGTTTACACACCACTCCGTGAGCCTGGGCCGCACACTAAAAGCTGCATACAATGCTGCTATTTCTGCTTCCCTGCTCCCTTCCCCCTCAGTGGAGGTATTTCAGCTTTCTGTGGGGGGGCTCATTAAGGTTCATAAAACACAGTAAAGGACCTGGCTGGAGACACTTGTAATTCTACAGGTCCACCATGTGGGATATGCAATAAAAAAAATTGCATAGCTGGAAAGAGATGTCCTCAATAAAAGACTTAATTGAAAGCAGCCCTGATGGTCAAAATGGTATCAAGAGGAAGGAACTACCATGACACTAAGGTTTGAATTTGTTTCCTCTGACACTGATTTCCTGTATGGCTTTGAGCAGCAAGGCACTTAATTTCTTCAGAGCTCTGTTTCCTACCCATAAAACGGGGATAAGAAGATTGCTTTTATTTTATTGCATTTTATCTTACCTATTTGGACTGCGAGTCCTTCTGCACAGAACCTGTCTCTAGCTAGCTAACAGTATCCATGTGGATGGCTGTTTAAGGTGCCAGCATTACACTGTCAAAAGACAGGCAATATTTCTGTTCTCTTCTGCTATTTTGGGGTCCAAGAGGGTTTTATTATGAAGTGAAGGAGTGACTGTTACATTCTGCTCTTCTTCCTAGACCACCAAAAAGCCCCTTTGCAAGAGCTCACTTGAATTATTGGGGGCCGTTTTGGGGATTCATTAAGAACTCCTTTATTCCTATTTACCCCATTGAACTTCCACTGAGAGCATTTCACTGTCTTCACAGATATTTATTTTACCTTCTGTTTTTTCTCAATAAAAATATACCCATAAAAGAGTGGCCAAATTCATATTCTAAACTGGAAACTTTCCACTAATGTCAATAGCTTTGGACCGAGTATGAGACACAAGGAAGAACCTCCAACAATAATTTTTTACTTCTAAAGTAGTAATAATCATAAAAAGTCCTAGTTCTGGTTGAAGGGAGTGACATTTCTGTGGCTTTTTGCTCTTCTTAAACACAATATTCAAACTCAATCTTAACTTTGGCTCCTGTTCACTGAAAATACAGCATAGCATGAACACTTAATACTCCTACTATGTTTTCTTGCCCATTTGTGTCATGTGGATAATGTGAGAAATCACACATTACTTTGCTTACAGATTGACACTCAAACATTTTGTGTTAGAAAGGCCTTAGATGCATAGTGAAATTTTGGGCCAGAAGAGGACAGTTTTGGAGAGACTGAAAAATCACACGGATTTTCAAAACTTCTATGTCTACACCCTCGAGGTAGAAAGCTAAGGAACTCTAACTGGAATATTAAAACATATATAATAAATGGAACTTATGAGGTTCACATGCTCTGTCTTTTTGTTATGGCTTCATATTCTTTCCCTCCTTCTGTGCATGCCTGGCACCCATCCTGGAAACCACCACTGGGGCGAGCAGCAAGTAGTGCAAGGGATCCATCTACGTGTAGAAAAAGTAGACAAAATCACAAAGTAGAAGCCATTCCAATAACTAATGCCTATCACATCACATTCGATTGTGCCCGTGTCAGACAGCTGCAGGAGAGATACCATGGCACTAGGAACTACACTGGGGACACGGGACCTAACATCCACCCCAAACTCACGCTTGTGTAAACATGAGAGACCACTTGAAGGATGATGACCACCACCTGCCTGCTGTTCTGAGGGAATGTAAGGCCAGGCTGAGTGCGTGCAAATGCTCTGAGCCTGAGCAGCACAGTTCTTTTCAATATAGTGCTGATTAAGGCAACCATAAAAACGAGGGTGGTCAAGGGGCTGGAGTAGCGGCTGTGATTGAATGTCTCCGTGGTTTGCAAACAGGGAGGTTGCTGTGGCACTTGCTGTGTGGTTTTTAGAACAACTAAATATTTGATGAGTAGCTGTAGTACGAGTTGTTCCAATTCCTTTTGGGTAATCTGGGAAAGACAGAAGAATAGGAGTTGTTATCTTTAGCAGAAAGCAATCCCATGTATGCTTGAACCTTATCGTTGTTTGGCTTTTGTAACATGTGGGTTAGTTCTTGGTAGCTTTGAAGTTAAAGCTGTGTTATTCTTTATCAATATGCTGTTAATTAAAAGCAATTGAGGGAGAGGGTGTGGATAAGACAAGCTGTGATTTTGTATATGAGGCTCTGGAAGACTTTTTCTAGAAGAAAAGGCAGAAGGTGCCATAAGTGTGGTCTCTAAAATATTGAGAGATGGGAGGTCATTGGTAGTCAGAGAGGTTGTTGATGATCAGTGGCAGGATTCTGAATGGCACAGAAATGGTCCTCAGATTGCTTCCCCTGTTGTTCTGTGCAGTAGGAAGTGCTTAAGTTGGAGACATCATGGGAAGATGAATTGTGATAGCATTCCTGTGACTGCTTTTTCTTATGTCAATGCAGAGGAACCACAGCCAGGTGTGACCCACCCAAATGGGAAATAAGTTTGGGGCTGGGGGAGTTAAAGCTCCTGTCCTTGTAAGAAGAGTGTCAGGTAGGTGCCAGAGCGGAATGTGTGGCTGAGCAAAGGGACTGGAGAGAGTCATTCTGTGTCTGTTGGTCATTAACTTTGTGTTCTTTGAGAAAGAAGAAATAAAAGATTGTTAGTTAAGCAGGGAGAAAGCATTTCTAGATGGAAGACAGAACTAGGCTTGAAAAGACATTTGGTAAGAGTCTACAGATAAATGAGTATCCTGACACCTGTTGGAGGTAGAATGGAGAGCCTTATAAAAGCCATCAGAGAAACAGAGCTGAGAAAAACAGGGCAGTGAAGTGAGCACTTGGGATCTCTCTACACTAATGCTAAGGGTATGGCAATTAAAAAAGTATCCAAAGCCTTAGACCACAGCCAAAGATAAGTTATAAGAGGTATTGCAGAAACTTGGCACATGGATTCTATGACTGCCATATCAGAATAAATTGAGTGGAAGGGAGAGAGGGAAATAAAAGAGAAAGATTGCAGGGCATGCCAAGAATTTTAGACTTTCTCCAGAGGAAGAGATGAGTATCTAGTTTACTGGATGCTTCTGGCAAATAAAAGTAAAGATCCGTAAGTCTTCTGAGGTCAGAAAACTGAATGGAGTAGTTAGAGCAGAATCTGGTTTTGAGTAACTATTAGAAGGATTTAAAAGGCAGTCCATGGAGGAGTTTAAATAAAAAATATTACAGGACAAAACTAATCAAAAATTTTGGAGTGTGCTGAGAATATTTAACTTCAGAATGTGGAGGAAGCAGTAAAAGAAGATGCTATTTCTGGCTCTTATTTGAAGAAGCTGACAAAGGATCTGAAGTTCAGATGTAATTTAAGTGAAGAGGATCACCTGAAATAGCTTGAAAATGGTGGTCGTAAAGCACCTGAGCTCCAAGGAGAGAACTATGTTAAAGCAATGGAGGGAGACAATAGACTTGAAAAAAGTTGCCGTCAGCAGGCTGCTTCATGGGACTTTAACAAGGTATCTGGCTTCTAAATCAAAGAAGGTAATGAGTGTTTAGCTGATTTGATCGCCACTTGTTCCTTTTCAGTCCGAAGTCTCTGTTTCTCTCTTATGCTCCCAGCTCTCTGTACAACTATATTTATTGCTCACTGTCTCGAGGTATTTAGTGCTTCCCAATGCATAAACATCCAAGGTTCAGATAAGAATTCTACAAATAGCCTTCACAAAGTCCTTCAATTATTGAGAAGGTGGTGGGGGGGAAGGGGAGGAAAGATAAAGCATGATTTCCTTCTAGTTGTGAACACAACCTGAATAAGTTATTTTGGTCTACTTAGTACACAGTCCATTGAAGTGACTTCAGAAGAACCTCTAGTCTGTCACTGCCAGTGTGCAGTCCTCTGGGAGTGGAGAACACAGGAGTATCCAGGTGTGTCCTGGTGTTATCTTAAAAGACACCTGCAGGCTGCAGTGTTGCCTTGATTATCTGCACACCTCTACAAAGGCTCTGCTTCGTTTTTGTTCTTAAAGGTATGCCAGTCACCAGTAGAAGAAACTGGAATCAAGAGAAAGCCAGCAACCTGGCTCCAAACAAAGACAATACTAGTTAGACATGAGCGTTGATGAGGCTAATGGGGGAGAAAGAATACTGCGGGTGTTTTGTCAGTTCTAAGAGTCGTGTGTTTGTTCCTACCAAGCGATCTAAGAGACACAAGGTTTGTAAAGGCTGCCGATGCTCCTGTTGAAAGCCAAACCCACCTTGGCTTAGAAAGTGCCTTTTCCTACAAGTATCTACAAATTCTCTGATATGAAAAGATGATTAGGTTTGTGTCTAAGAAGAAATATCAAATCTGTCTTATCCTTTCATTTGAAAGCATGTGTCTCAAGAATAGAATGAGGGCCAAATATGTTCTGTAGGAATAGTTACTCCTTTTGTAAAGGTGAATGATAGAAAGGGGAAAGTTTTGAATCTGAGATTTTTCAGCTTGTGTAGAAAAGGGTTAGTGTGTCCTGGGATTGTTGCTAAAGAACATGGAAGACTGAATATCTTGGGAAAGGCAAATTGACACAATTATCATTTGCATAGGGAGACGAGAAGAATCTCCTCTTCATTGGGGTTTGTGTGGGTGTGAAGTTTTTTGTTCTGATCCTTGATTGCAGCGTGACTTTACCTAGTGCATGGCACAGGTATCAGACTTGCTGGATCAGATTTGGACATCACAGAACCAGAAGATGGGACACCTCCAGTGCCTCTATGGAGGTGAGCTCCTGGGCAAGTCCTTGGTAGATTCAGTCTCCAGACCTACTGCAGGCATAAGTCAAGGTGTGCAGACCAGCACCTCCTTGTGCTACTGGCCTCTGCTCTGCTGAGGGGGAATCAAAAGGATTTAGAAATGGAGTTTGGATGCTTTGGTGGGACCCTTGGCTGTTCAGCACCATGAATCCTATCCAGAAAGCAGATAACAAGAAGAAATTGTGCCTGACTGAGAGGTGCCCATCATCAGTGTAGACCTGATTAATTTACCAGACAATGTGTCTGTAGGAAGACAAAGTGTATATTGGAGAAGCACTGTGCAGCTCTTGGTTGATGCCAGGCTTAGGGTTTACAAGCTACACTGAGAGAGCTGTGGGCTAAAGGAGAATTTGAGTCTGGAGAGACCAAGGGTGCCCTGTCAGTCCTGAGTGGTGTTACTGTCAGAAGGGGATCTGGAGATGTGGATATTGCAAAGGAGTTAGAGGCACAGAAACCAAGCAGAGTCCCAGGTTAGTCTGCCCACGGGGACTGTCCTGCTCAGTTGCAAGGAAACTTCTCTGGGAGTTATTAAACTTTTTGTTTTGTTTCTGGAACAAAAAAACCCCACGTGGATCCTGCCAGCCTTGTTAAATAGTTATTAATTTCTTAGGAAAAGTTAGCAATTAACAACTGGGCTCTGTCCACATTCATCCCAATATTCAAGACTCTGTAGATTTCTGTAGTATTCTGAGGTGATTTTTCTCCCCCTACTCATTTGTTGACTCTGGATTAATTATGTTTAACTGCTGCAGAGCAGCATTTCCACAGTGAGAGATTTTTGAAGCTGACCCTGCGGATTGTTCCCTGTTAAGTCAATTCAAAGTCTTTGTTTTGTGTCTTATGCAGGAGTCTAATGTTTTCTAGGTCAATATATATGACTATATGTGGGAGAATTTTTTTTTCCTCCTTGTATTTTCCCACCGACTTGTGTGCTCTCCACAGTCCTTAACATGTCTGCTGGAAGGGAACAAGTAGAGTCCTCACCTGCAGCTTTACAGATAAACTGTCTCGCTAGGGTGTCTGCTCTTATCCAAAAGGACTTCCTAATGGATAGAGCTAGACTTACAGCTGAGGACTCCATTTCCATGCTGCAGATGTAATTTTCCTGTTATAACAGTACAGCTGGTCATGTGTTTTGCATTTTTCTTGATGTAAAAGTGCCTAGGAATAGATATATCCACTTGTATCTGAACTGCTTCAGATGCTGCCTGCAACTGTTTTTAGGGCTGTCTGCATAGGTCAACGTTTCCAGGAGTGAAATACCTAGAAAGCATTCAAACCTATATTTGGGAATCTGAATTGATGGCCAGCCTTTATTTTTTTTTTTTCCTGGAAGGATGTAAAACAGATGCTACCACCACCAAAATCAGTGCCAGCTTTGATTTCTCAGCTCTGACAGGAACATATGCCTGCTTTAATTTCCTCTACAGTTCCAGTCCTGTAGTTCCACAGAAGTAAAAAAGGGAACAACATGAAAAATACTCAATTGTCTGATCCAAAGCATGTGGAAATGTATGCAAATCGCTATCATGGGCTTTGGATCAGGTCCTAAGTAAACTAATTCTTGGATTGTCACCTCTGGTCATAATGACCCTTTGTTTTGCCTTTTTTAATGATAAACGATTATGTTATAAAAAGCCTTATGTAATTTCTGGCATGATTAGGCATCATAAGTGAGGTGTGTAATCTTAGAAATGCTCTAGCTAGTTTCTTGGGTTGTGTAACAAATAATTATGGAATCTCGCTGAGTCTTGCTTTATTATTATACAGCTCCAGGCTCTTACCCCCAGTGGCTTTACATGATTGTTAATATTTAAGCTATCTTGTAGCTTGGGTAATTTGTAATGAGTTTTTTTTTGTTGTCATTGTTACTGAAGCTAATATTAAACAAAAGTAGTTGTCGGGGGAAAGGTGTGATGGATGATTTGTTCTTCTGAAAATCCTTTTCCTTGTTTTAATACCTTCTGGCTCATTCACAGATACAAATATGAAAGAGAAAGCTCTTCCAAAGCCTTCCTTGTGTGTTTCTCTAGCTAATCAGGAACACACAGCACTGCTACTTCTCAGCAGATTGGGCAGTGGTGGGCACAAAGGTTTGACATACAGAATACTTTCGTGTAAAATGTAGATCAGTCTTAAAGATGGTGGTTTTGCCTACTTAGACTAAAGCTCTAGACAAAGATTATTGAAACAGAGGAGGTCTTCTGACTACAGAAAGTATCCAGGCTCATAGAAAGGACACAGAGAATTTGGTCAACCTTTTCTGTGAAAAAGGTGGAAAAGATAGGTCTTGTTCCTGATGGTTTTGCCTCATCCTACTCAACCATGAGATCTTTCCTTGCCAGCTCTAGTCAAAAACCAAGAACTTTCTAGTTACTTATTCAAGACATCTGTGGCCTGTCTTTAGGGTCAGAAGAACAGATCAAAACCAGAGAATTTTTGTGTAGAATTGGAGTTGGTCTTTGGCAGGCCAGTGCTTCTGCTTACATATGTCATAGATGAGGCTTCAAGAATGGAATGTGCAACTATGGATGGAACGGTGGGGGATCGCCTGGAGGGATTTCAAGCATGACTTATTGTTAGCCTCACGTTCCTCCACCACCTTTTGTGGTCTTCACAGACCTGAGGACAGCGTGTGCTGCATCATCTACATGCTGCTCACTCAAAGACAAAGGGACAGAGCTACACAGCCTAATACTGATGACGTACATAGGTCCAATCTTCCCTACCAAAGCTGGAGAACATCTGGCTTTTTTGAAAACAGCAATTTTAACAGAGGGGAAAAAAAAGCTTCAAGTGGGCTCTGAAACAACACTTAGCAGACAGGAGTGCTGCTTTGATTTTTCTAATGAAAAATAAAAGTCCAGATTGAGCTGCACTTGGAGAAAACAGTAGCAACCAGTAAAGATATTTTGTTCATGGCTGCCAGTTCACTTGTGTTTGCATAATATGGGTCCATGGTATGCTCAGCTCTCAAATCCTGTCTGTGGCTGGAGGCCTCCCACCCCTGTACATTTGCCAACCACCTCTCCTTCTCAAAGGTGGAGAAGAAGGTTCACAAACATGATCAGGATGAGGGATGAATTTATTATAATTCTGCAAGAGATTTCCCATGAGGGGATTTAATGCAGGTCCAAAGTTGTAGGTGAAGAGCTTAGGGCAATGGTTGCAAATTTCTCCCAGATGACAGGTATTGTTGATCCTGTGGCCTGTTATCAGGAGGCACATTCAGAACAAAATAGCAAGAGGTGCTTCTTCACATGACATGAATCTGACAGAAATTGAACTGAAAAAGTTGGCATGAGTTCAAAAAGTGATGGGACAGATTCGCTAAAGAAAAGTTTTTCAGGGCTATTAAGCACAAAAATCTTGTTTTGATTTAGCAAGATCCTAATCTTCATGCAGAATTAGGAAATACGTGGGACTGTGTTTACCCGCTGTTGACCATTCCCTAAGCTATAGAAGATAGGTGTACTGGAGACAGGACCTTGGGCTAACCAAACTTTCTCTTTGATACAGGACAGGCAGATTTTTATATTGGACATATTTGAAGGGATTTTGGAATTACATGGCTTCCTATGAAAAGATGCACAGCAATTCTCACAGTCTAGCTTGGTGTTCCTCATGACATTTTCCTACAAATTGCAGGTCAATTGGAAAGCTCTATATAGGTTGGTTGTAAATCTGGACTTCTACTAAGATGTGTTTGAGCTGCGTGGAATGCGCTGGAGTTGTCCTGGACAGAGCAGCCAGGGAAGAGGTAACTCACCTGGCAGGGCACGCTGCTGGAGGTCCAGCAAGCCTGTCTGCCCTGCTGGGGTCTTTCAGCACCCCACAGAGGTACAGGCTGGGAGATGTTGCCAGAAGTCACAGGTTCAAGTGAAGCATATGGGCCCCTGGGGTGATGAACAGCATCGTCACCCATGCCACTTGTGGTGCAGGTGCATGCTACCGTCCAGAAGGAGACATTCCCCTGCTTTCCCACATCAAAAGGATGGATTCCTTCTTCTCTGTAGCATGTGGGTCGTCCTCTGATTGCAGAATAAGAAACTGGTTCTACAGGTCTTTTCATACAAAACCTTTATTTTTCATGCTCCCATTTACATCAGTGGAACTTGGAGATTTAAGACTTTTTTTTTTTCTAGCTTTAACCCCTGTGTTCATAGTGCAAACATGGCCAAATTTAATCCATATTTCTACTGTCATATTATGCATCTTCTCACCAAGACAAACTTGCTATTTCAGTGAATGCCAATATATATTTATTTCTGCAGCCATAAAAAGATTATTCATGCTTTTTTATGTAAGTGTAAATGGTGAATTGCCAAATAATTGAGCCTTTAATTCAAAGACAGAATATTGATATATTGTTCAGATTGTGCTTTGATGGGCCTTTTGCTATTACTTTTATCAGATGATACTTATAAAATGTTTTTCTTTTTCTCCTTATTTTGTGTGGAGTTACTAAGTAAAGCAAGTACTGGAGTAAATCAAGAAAATGAAAAGCAGTACCGTTTGATGGTGTTGATCAGGTCTCTGAAAAAGAAACCAAATTAAAGTTGAAATATGAATAATTTCAAATAAGATTTTTTTTTCCTGATTGAAAATTAGATTCTGGCTTCATTCTCACTATAACTTTAATGAAAAAATATGAGTTCTAGTTAAATATTTAGTTTTTCTGTATGTTTAGCCTGTAGAACTAATAGAGTAAGGAGAGAGCCTTATGCAAGCAGTCAAGCTTCTCTACCAGTCTGTCCATATAAACATCTCAGACTTCAGGTATGTTTTCAGCCTGATATGGATGATCAACACTGTATGGTTATCACGCATCAGTGCAACTGGAACAGTAGTTGAATTTACATGATAGAAAATGATGATAACATATCTATGCATTGATGGGCAGAAGGGAACCCCCAGGGCTCAGAGCTACACATGGTGATAAGAGTGTTTAGGTTGGAAGCTTATAAACCTCTAGACTTGTGACTGATACGGTGTCAGGCAGAGCTGCAGCAAGGTCTTCAGGAAACTAATTTGTTTCCTCCTCCTTTCCCAGGCTCCTTCCAGTTGCTGCTGTGTTTGGCAGTTGATTGTCCTGTGAGGCAGAGGGGGTTGGCAGGGCTTGGACAAAGGTTCTGTTTCTGCAGACATCCTGTGGAGTAGTTTAGGTTCGAAGAACATGAATCCATGACTCTCTGGACCTCAGGATTGTCTCCAAGGCCCCAGTTCTCATAGACGTGGGAGCAACTTTCCCCTACTTTGCTAAAGAATGATGTGTCCTTGTCCATGAGTATCTGACTAACTCCTGCCTATCATGACCCTCCCTGAAGAATTAGTGTGTATTTTGGAGGCTGAAGGGGTTTTGTCCTGCCCATTAAGGGGATGTGCCCTTGGAAGATCTGGTCTGTCAGACACTCCAGGTGTTGCTCATTGATTTCACATCCCATTGGAGTAAAAATGCCTCTTCTGTCTATGGTAAAGATGGCATTGCATGAACTTCTGGGTGGCATTGTATGAGGTGGAATTCTCTGTTGCATGCTGAGAACCTCAGGAGAACTGGATGCAGCCTGGCCCATGGTAAGCTCAGCACCCTGAAATCTCATTGGTTCCTCACAATTTACTGCAGTTGTGGCCATAAGGTTCTTTGAAATAAGTTGAAGATCCAGGAAAATAGTTACTATGCAAGCAATCAGCCTGTTCAGTGTCTTAAGATTTCAAATTTGGCTCTTATAAGGCAAGTATAAAGAAATATGACAGAGAAATATTAAAATACATAAAAAACTATCAGATGAAAACAAGTTTTATTTTTTTGGCTTTTTGCCAAAATAAGTCTCTTGCTCAAAACAGAGTTTGATGTCTGTGTTTGAGCCTTCTAATTTGAACACCTATTTGGCCTTTTAATAATGCAAGGGACATAAAAATACCCCTTCATGCCTCTTGGTTGCTCAATTTGGCTGGGTTTTCCCATTACCTTCTTTCCCAGACTATTTATAGAATAGCAATTAAGATTAATGTATAGCTGCTCACATTTAGTTCCTGGCTCAGCTGGGTTTTCAGCCACTCCCAACAAGAGCTGCATGATTGGGATACTTAATGTCCATGAGAATTTGTGCTGAAATCAGCTGGAGCCATCTGTCATGTAGATAGATATGAGTACATCTTGAAAGCAAATGGACCTTTTTTATTTTTTCCCCATTGTGAAATGAAATTTGGAGGTTGAAGTCAAACAGAACATACTTCTTAGTCAATATATGGAAATATGTTTTCAGTTTTTCTCAGTCTTTTCTTGGCATTGAATGGGAAATTTATCAAATAAATAGAAGAGAATTCATTATATGCATCCATTCCTAATCCAGCCCTTTTGAGGGAAAATATCCATAAAATTCAAGCATTTTACAGTTGCTATGAAGTGATGAAATACAATGATTGGTTTGTGAGGTTTTCCTTATTGTCTGCAAGCTTTTGTGGCTTGTTTATATGAGCTCAGATGTGACTGCTATCAGTAGAAACTGCGTAGGCATGGTCTGAGGGCTGCCTGTGCCACTTTGAGGAACGTACTCTAGTAATAAGTGTACAACACCCACCTTCTTTTCATGATGGAGATCCCTGTGATACTCCTGTGCTGCACTTTGTGTAGTGATGGCTGATAGATCCAGGCTATTGGCACAATCCCTGATCGTAGGATGTTACTTGCTGGCCTTGTGTCAGAGGATGTGGATGGATGGTGCTTACAAAAGCAACCAACCAAAATAAATTGAACTCAAGCAGTGTTCAATCCTGTTTTGCAAGCAATTAAATAAGAATGAATATGATGATATGGTTTTGTCAGACCTCATCACATCTGGGAGACCTGTAGGCACCAGCCTGTTAAGCCAGACTTCTTGTTCTGGTAAGGAAGAGCAGAACTGTGCCAAAGGGAAGGGTCCCAAGGCTTAGATTATTATCTGAGTTAGATTCAAGTCTGGGTGCATGTGGCTCCTCAGAAATTGCAAAACTTCATTTCTTAAAGGATACCATGACAGGGTGTGCAAGTCCACAAGGAGCCCTGCTTTTCCATTGCAGTGAACCCTGTATTAGAATAGGTTCTGGTAAAGTAATAAATGCCTGTGTTCCTAATAAAGCTCACTACCAGAAGTACTCCCAATGTAAAAAACCAATATGTTGTAGTTTACAACAGGTTTCAATATATCCTGTCACCAAGCTGGCTGAAAAGAATGAAAGCCTTTAGTTCTCACATGTACATGCACATCTATAATATTATGACTTAAATATTTAAAACATTCATTCTTTTCCAGAGGTTTTTTTTCTCACTTGGAAGAAACCTCATGACTTCCACTGAGTTAGGGCCCCAAGAACAATTTTCTTGTTAATTGCACAAGCTAGTTTCTTTTCCACAACAACTAGTTATATCGGATAATGCAGGAATCCTATAGGAAGAAAAGGAGTGTGGTCGTTTAATTTAAATAACTCGCTACAGTGATATATGTACTGAATTAAAAGGTGCTAAAATAATGGTGTACAATGGTCCAGTTTTTTAATTTATTAGCTTTAAGATGTTTTATTGTAGGGGCTTTTTAAAAGTGTAATACATATATACGTGAAAATAATTACTAATTGCTGATACCACACTGTGACCTGAATAAAAAGGTTTTTATGGTGTCTTAGAGTAAGACAGTAAACTACAGCTTTGGCTAATTAGCACAAGCACTAGCCCTAGAACTGTAGTCCATGCTTGTCTCTATTATACAGATTTACTCCTCCAACTAACAGGCCTTTGGCATCACTGCAGTGTTCACAAACCTGTGGGTGACCTGACTGACTTCCAGCTGCTTCAGCTGCTTCCCAGTTTAAGGAGTCATTTCCACCCTGTAGGAAACTCCAGCGTAATTCCTCAATGTTTAAATCAAGCTATGAAAATATACACCTTTCACTTCTTTTCAGGCCACTCAGAGGATCTCTTGGTCTTGAGATTTCAGTTGTACAAGGAACAAAAAGGTGTCTAACATAAATTTTCGTGATGTAAACATTAATTAGAGTTTGGGTAATCTTACAGTCCTTGATCTTGGTTGTTTGCAGTGGAGAAGAAGATATTATAATAACAAGATGATAGTATATGCTGAGCGTGTCAAGTCACCTGGTCAGATTTGAACCTCTCATCTGTGGTGCTAGAAATAATAATACAAAGGGGAAATTCTCCCTTGCAGCCACTGGCAACAGTATGGAATAGGGGAGACTTATTCCCAGCAAAGAATAAAACCAATCTCCTTTGTATGGAATAAAGAAATCAGGAGCAGTACTGAGTTCCCGTGGAACAGGAAAATTCTAACCTGAATTTTCCCTGGGAGCTCTGACAAGTGTTTTATCTTGTCAGCTGTGGAAGACCCAAGAATTGCCCAATTTCCCTGGGAAATGGCATGACCAGTGCTATACTTTAATTTTGCTTTGGCCAAGGCCTCAGCAGTGACTTTGCTACAGGATGAGTGGGCTTTGGTTTAGGAGCTCTGACCAGGCAAAACACAGTTTATATGCTTTATCTTCCCAGTTTAGAATCTGGAAGGAGAGATGCTGCCTGTAAGAGACTTAGGGCAAAGCCTTATTAGCAGAGGATGCTAAGGCATCAGAAGAGTCTATGGCAAGTTGTGTCTTTTTGTGCTCAGTGTTTTGTAGACTAGATTCGAGGGCAAAATTGTTTCTGTTTCCTTAAGGATAGCTTTGGATAAGGGCAAGCAAGATAAAGGAGCAGAGGGAAGTGAAAGGGGAAGGCTGTTTCTCTGACTGAACCAGCTTGTTGAAATGTTACACTGAAGGGGGATTTTTTTGGTAGTTGCTGCTGAGCGGGTTGAGTAACTGCAGTCTGTACTCTGTTGTCATGTGTGAGCCTGGCTGCTTTGAATATAATTTATAACTTCTTTGTCCTTTTTTAACCTGCTTGTTCTGGAGCTGGGGGGCATGGGAAGAACCTGACATGACTCCAGGTATTGTGACACAGAAAGCTATGCCTTCACCATGTTCTTACAATTAGTCAGAAAGAGACGATCCAGAGAATTTCAGAGAAACACAGAAATGACTTGGGGGCTTCCTGGACTGACTTATGAGGAAAAAAATGGGAAAGTTTCTGCTGTATATCTATACAGTTCTGCTAAAAGATTAATGGGGAATGTGATGATAACATACAACTAATTGAGGCTTGTGTATACCAAAGCAAGGGGAATTACTTTGGTGCTGGATGTGGATGAGTACTGAGCACTTAACACTGTACTGAAGATGGCTGCATGAAGTACCCAGAGCAACAGAAGTTGCTTGATGGTGAGAGAGAATTGCATTATATGCTTGTTTTAGGAATAATACTAAAAATCTGCTATCACCAGGTTAGGCAACTTGTCTCACAATGAAAACCAGATCTTTGTAGGGTTTCCTCTTCAGTGCTTAAGATGCTTTAAACATAGCTACAAAATACTGCCTTGCTTCATAAGTTATTAAAAATAATCTGAAAGAAACTGCACTGGAGGGAAACTGACTGGGTGATTCCAGAAGACTTTCATGTCCACATTTTTACACATTCTTATTAGAAACCTAGTGAAGCTATTTCTGTAGTAAGATGCTGTGATTTTCAACAGTAAATGCTGTGGAAGGAACTGAAATAGACAGTTTGGTGTCATATGTCTGGTATGAAAGACCATAGGTAATCTCTGAGGTTTTACAGAAAATTGTCTTTTCAAAAATTTAAGTAAGATTGAAAACTTCTGCTTAGAATGTTGAAGTTCATCTGCCTGTTTGTAACAGCTACTGAATAAAGTCATAGGCCAGGAAAATGGAGTCCCAGGTTGCTGCTGAAATTTTAAGATCTTTAAGGCAGGTAACCAAAAGATCTACAAAATAAAAAAATTCATTTCACAGAAGCAGTCTTGTTGAAGAATCCTCCCAGTGAGGGATCCTGGGATACCTCATGGACCCAGAGTGCCTGTAGTTAAGCTCAGTTTGGCTCAGGTATGTTCTTGATTAACACTACTTGTCTACAGTGGACTAAAAATACTTTAGCAATATTAAGGATAAACATGAAGTATACTATTTATGTGAAGGGTTACTAGCTAACTGTCAAATGTTATTGGAATTACACTCTGGTACCAAATTATGACTTAAAATAACAACAGCAATTCAAACACAGCTAAAGTAAACCCATTGGACCCTAAACCAGCTAAATTATACTTATTAAGATATTTATGAACACATACTGCTTATAAATGTGTACCATGAGTAATGATCAGGAAGCAACTACAGCAGGATTTGGAAAACTAGGTATTGGCCTGTTTTTCCTGTGTTTTCCTTCTTACATGTTTTTCTACCTTGTGGTTCTGGGTTTGACATACTCTGCTCAAGACATTGTACTGAGGAGTAGAGTTGTATTGCTCCATCTTGAATATTCTCTGCTATTAAGGAGGAGAAAGAACCCACAAAAACATTGCTTTTTGAAATAGCGATGGAGACTATTACTGTGCCATGCTGCTTGAAAGAGCTCTGAAATTTTGAAACAGGTCATAACAAGGAAAACAATAGCATGGTGCAAGAGCACAAATGTGTAATGACAGTGTGTTCTCTCAATCCTTCCTGATACTCTCCCCCTCTGGCTCTGGAAAAGACGACAAAGGCCTAGTCCATCCAGATGTATGGAGGTATAACTTCCTGAAGGCAACAGCAATGTTTAGCTCCTATGCAGGGCTGGAGACTGTGTGAATTAGTAGCTTTCTGAAGCTGTCAATAGATAATGCGTCATTGTTCAGGTTAATATGTTTGGATGTTTAGAAAGGACTAAGTGCTCTGTAGCTATTTGTCTGATTTTATGATGGGGTATTTGCTCTCTGTAGATGTCTTCTCTGAAGCTGGTTTTGAGACTTCTGAAAGCCAAAGACAGGAGAATTTACTCAAGAGGAAAATGTTTCCTCTCCAGGATGTTAACAAAAGATGGAGCCATTTCACCCCATCATTAAAGAGCTACTGTGGTGCTCAGTAGTGTTGCAACAAGCACTCTTACCAAAATCACAACTTAGTGCCTTGAATTTGGCTGGAGGTGAATTTCAACTTTGTTTTTGTCTACTTCAGACTTAAAAGGCAAAAAGCCTGGCACAACAAAGGGACTGACTCTCTTGCCTGTTATTAAATGAAACACCTCCCCCAGCCCAGTGAAGAATTGTGCAAAATGTGGACTTTGGTTAAAAGCTCTACCCTTCTGTATAGGGCTGTGGTTGTTCTCCTTGCTCTTGTGTAGGAAGTTTCACCTTGGGTTTCTTGAGGCATGGTGTGAAAAATGAAGGTTCTGTGAATCTGAGTCCTTTGTATGTGCCTTTTCTGGGGCGAAATTTCTTTTTGCTAAGGGTCTTCTGTGCCTGAAACATCTACCCTTTAAGAATCACCCTTTTGAAAAAAGCTTTGGGGTAGAAAAGCCCTGCAAATTCCTAAGACAAAATTCCATCCAACTTCTAATGGTCTTCTCAGCATCTAAGTGTGGTACCAAGGGCAGCACATTTTTGCTTAGCAGCTTTCACTAAAGATCTGTGTTGAACTGAGTTTTGTAGCTAGCACTGCAGTGCTGAGGTGGCTGTTGAATAAAATGACTAGTCAGAAAGGAATCCACTGAAATCAGTGTTATGGATACTGATGGGGTACTTATGCCATCTTATGGGTGATTTGGAAGGTAAGCTGAAAGCAAATTTTAGGCTTCATCAGATCTGGTTGGTGAAAATTTGGGTTAATTAATCTGATGGGAAAATAACAATCTAAATGCTGTCCTGCTGGCATGTCTCCACTGAGATACAAGAGTTAAACACTTTCCCTCCTCCATAAAGGAGAATAGGCACAGTATTATTGTATTATCCTGCTGCATGGACTCTATGTAATATATGCAAGCTGTTATCTACAGATCACTTTTGCAAGCTTATTTCTTCTGTGAGTTCATGTTTGGCAGCCATTAATTCCTGAAGTGCATAAACTGCTGCTTAAACATCTCCTTTGTATTAACATGGTCTTATTCTGCTAAGGAGAAGTTTATGCAGTTCTGCTACTCAGAAGGCTAAAATTTGAAGAGATTTAGGAAAGTGGTTAGGACTAACGTTATTCAGGTAACCATTTTAGTCACTATCTGCCATAGCTGGGGCAGGATATGGAGAAGCTGCCCAAAATATTTGATGAAAATATTTTGATTTTTAGGTATGATTTTTTTTTTTCTTTAAAGCAAGTTAAAACATTCAAAACCTGAGAGACACAAAACAGTTTTGGGGAGGAAAGTCTCAGGACCAAAACATATTTATTTGGAAAGCCAAATCTCTTCTCAAAAAAGCACTTAAACCCAGAGCCTGGTCTGAATCTGAATGTGAATTCAGGCTGGTTTTTCCACCAGGCATATGAAGAAACTGCAGCAAGGTTGGAGCAGCCAGCATGGGATGTTTTCAGGTCCTCTCACATGCTGATATAGACTTGTTTTGCTCCCTGTTCCTGCCAGGCCTTCTTTGCTATTGACCTAATTTTTCCTGTGCAGCGTGTAAAAATCCCTCAAGTATCATCACAAACTGCACCCTCCCAGCAAACCTGCTGTGGGTGGTGCAGACACCGGTAGGGCTGAAAGGCCATGGCGCCAAAGTGTTGTCTTGCTGCTAATGTGTCAAATATCACAAGTCAAAAGGCTTTGTCTCTCTTCTGTCACCCTGATTTATTAGACGTTAAAAAAGACAAAGTACCCAGACATACAAACATCGCTGTTTTGGGAAGGTCTGTGAAATGGTTAATGCGCTTGTTCCACACAAAAATGCAAAGTGTCGGTTCTCTGATTACCTGCTGCTGGAAAGTGTTTGGACAGGTGCTGAGTTTCACCAGCCGTCTGTCAAAGCTGACAGCTCGGATTTATGGCTGTGCACCAGGGCCGGCCGTCCCCCTCGGCCCAGTCCGCTGCGAGCCCCGGCGGGGGCTGCGGGCCGGTCCCTCCCGCCGCTCTGCCCGCCCGGCGGGGCTGCGCCTGGTGCCCTCGCCGTGTGCGCGGGGCGAGGTGACAGCACCGACACGGCCGCCTTTTTCCTTCCCGTGAGTTCATTTGCTCGGAAGAGCCGGCGTGCTCTGAGAATTACCGCGAATAGGGCAATTTCCACTCAAAGGTCAACAGGGGGAAATTCGTCCCTTGCCTCCTCTTAGGAGGATGACCCTACCTTTCAGCAAGAGAAAGCTCCACAGCCCCGCCGCCGAGCGGGCTCCGGACGGCAGGCGATACCTGCCCCGCACTGGGGACCACTTAAATCCTCATCTCGACCATCTGAGGAAATCCAAACAAGGGCTAAGAAAGTACCGCGAGGACACAGATATCCCTGTTACTGTACTGTTGACGTACGTTTCTTGATACATACAAAAATCGAGTTTCATTGAAGATAAATACAGAATAGAATACTTAGTAACAAGGGATATCTCGAACTCTGCGGGCTTTCTTTTTTTCCCCCTTTTTTTTCTTTTTCCCCCCCATTTTAAATGTACTTATTTTCTAAAAGTAAAAAGCTCAATGACATCCTATTAAGCCTACTTTTACACACAATTCATCCCTACTCACACTTAAATACATCTGATTAAAACACACGCTTGTCTCTATAATAACAAATTCCACTTTCCATCAAGATGCTTTTAACATACCCTGAATTATGACCTTTACAAATGGACAAAAGCAAAAGATATTAGGAGTTGCATGCCGACAGGTCCTGTGGGCTCTTATAAAAAAGAGGTGGTAAAATACCAGCCAGCCGAAAGAGCAGATTATGGAAGGGTAGATTAATATTTGCACAGAGCCTTGAAGGCAGAATGATGTCGAAATTGTGTGTGTGTGTGTGTGTGTGTGTGTATGCGTGCATGTGCGTGTGTACATAAAAACCAATTCCTTCAAGGGTTGGATTACTTCATACATTAGTCACTAATCTCTCGCAATGTTCTGATGGATGTTATGGTCTGAGCTAAACACACCGTGAAATCCGCTTGAGCGGTATTGAAACAAGTCGCTGTTTTCGGCCGCAGATTGTTCTGTTTGAAGCTTTCCTTTCGCAACACACCTTTGCTATTCGGAATAATTTTTGCGAGTGGGGTAGAAGCTAGTCAGTGGCTGAATCTCGGTGCTGAGGGAAAAAGAGGTGGGAGAGAAACTCCGAGGTCTGAAATACGTGTAATTAGAAAGAAGAACATCCAGCACCCAAGACTCTCCTTGTCATTGTTTGTTTAGGTAACCTGTGCTTACAGAAGACTTGAAGGGGAAAAAAATTCCGCCTATTTTCATACTTTTTAAAGTGTTAATTAAAACAAACAACCGAACAAACGAACCCCTTTTCGAATGAATACATTTCAGTATTTGTAGAAAGTCTTTGAGTTCGGGGACGACACTGATTTGTAATTCAGTAGCACAGGCAGTTAGCACCTCCAGCTTTTCCTTTTTCCGACTTAGCCTTTCTGAGGCTTTGCTGATCACATTGGACAATACAAATCAGCCTTAACATAACGCCTGTCGGGAGAAGGCAACGAGTGCAAACTTTTTACTACCAGCAGATACTCCCCAGCCTTCGGTCCGCTGAGGATTCTCCCGCTGTAGGTGACAGCGGGGATGCCTCCACCAGAAGTAGCCGGAGCCCGGTAATGCCAACGACCTTCCTGAAGCGAGTTTTCCTTGGACCGAGAGATGACAATAGGATTACATGTCATCTGCTGTCCTTCGTGGGGAAAAAAAAAAAAAAAAACACAACAAAACAAAACAAACAAACAAACAAAAACCCCAAAAAAAAGAAAAAAGAAGCCAGGCAGATGTACAGGATTTTCACAGGCTGCCCCTACGTCAGGCAGCTTGCCTGCAAATCTCTCCGCCTGCAAATCGCCAGCATTTCTGCAGGGCTCAGCCCCGGCGGGAAAATCTGATTTGACTCGAGGAATTGCAGAGGACTTTCATACCTGGCGGCATATCTCTCATCTCCCGTGACTAAAATAAGGCGGGTCCATAGGTGGCACCTCTACCTGCCGGCAGGGATGGAGATGAAAGGGCGGGCAGCCCTGCTGCCCCCGGCGGCCCTAGCCAAGCTTCTCGGTCAAGGTTGTCCCACGACAGACTTCCCTCCCTCACGCCAGCACAGACATCACGCTCTTCTCCTTATTACCGCCTTTATTCAGGGGGCAGCTTTTATTCGGGGGAAAGGAGAAAGGAAAAAAAATGGAAAAACATGGTGGCCGAGCGTCAATAAAATGCACACGCACATATATTACATACAAACACAAAAATAAAATACGAAAAAAATTTACTCTTCTCTTTCCAGTAGCAGTGGTCTTGGCCATAAAAGTAGAACGCCAGCCAGTACAGGAGACAACGCCTGACATTTCCTTAAGCCCTTTTCCCTCTCCCGCCCCCTCCAATAATTAATTAAAAAAGCTGCACTCTCTTTGTGTTAAAAACACTACTTTTATAAATAATTTAATATCCTCCCTTCCCACGAAATGCTAGTTGCCGGACAGGAGAAAAGGTTTCTTTTGGCACAGTGATGCATTGCTTTGCAGTACAGACCTACGGCTCCACAGCAGACCCCGGACCCCTCCCCTCCTTTCTCCCTGCTGTTCCCGGCAGGATCCCCCAGCCCCCTCCCTCCTCTCCGCCCTCCCAAGCGCACAGCGCATCCCCCAGCGACCGCCACCGCGCCCCTCCGCGGGGCATCCCCGCTCTGCTGCCCAAGGCTTCGGTAGCAGGAGATGTGGGGACAAGACAGGGGGCTAGAAAGGAGGTGGCGAGGGACTGGCTTAAGTCAAGTAGTCTCAACGAACAGTAAGAAGCACTTGAGGCTCATGGCTATGTCCAAACCGACAGTTGTTTGATTATTTTCCTTTTTTTTTCCCNTTTTTTTTTTTTTTTTTTTTTTTAAGTTAAACCCACTGTCAATTCACTAAGGCACAGTCACCGAGGCTTTTGCTTGGAGGCTGTGGTCGCCTCTGGAGTTAAAGTGCGGGATCCAGAGCCTCCTCCTTTCCCCCTCCACGCCTCCCCGGGCAGGTCCCTCTCAGGGGAGGAGGGGGGGCTCCATTAAGCCAGGGGGGTCTCCACGGCGTACGGCTGGAACGAGGCCGAGCCCCCCGCCGCCGGCGGCAGCGGCCCGGCGAGCCGGAGGGGCCCGTAGAGCGGGGAGCCGGGCGGCCCCCGCCCGCCCTTGGGGAGGCCGGCGTGGAACAGCGGCGCCCGCGGCCGCTCCGCCA